>FAPY01001719.1:0-13990 GCA_900067975.1 Heliconius heurippa | reverse complement strand
AATATCCGTGTTACTTACAGTATATTTCAGCGAAGCATATCCTCATTTTGGAGTCATTACACGAAATAGTATCACCACAAAGTCCCTAGGGGAGAAGGGGGTTGTTTATACCCATATATTTTGCTTTATTAAGTTTTTGTACGGCCGCAGATTAGTAGGGGTGAGAAATTGGCACTTATCATAATATGGTTTACCTAACGTCGTTATACAGTACACTTTGATATCTAATAGCTTCTATAATTTTGTTAAGGCTTTTATTACTGGAGGGTGTTAATTTGGTTATAGAAATGTATTTAGTATAATATTGTTTTGAAACATATTTTTGTATTAAAATTGTGTAATAACTTGTTTTTATTTTGTTAATGTAATAATGTAACGAATATTTAAAATATGCTATCATTACATAGATAATATGTAAATAGAAACAGTAAGATTAAATCGTATAATTTGTTCGTTTAATAGAAACTAGAAATAACGACGATAAAATTCTGAATATCCTGTTTACATCCGTTGTATACAAAACTACACAGACATCGTGTATTGATAGTATTATTATTAGATTTAATAAAAAATATATATATACCAAAGCACTTATTTTTGCGTAAATTGTATAACCTTCCCTCTTAACGGTAGCTCAACTGCCTACGTCTAAAAATAACAAGCATTTAGCTATATACAAGTACCGCTACTCCGGTTACAGATTGAACATCAAAGAGCCATAATTAAGTCTTAGAAGGGTCATAAATGGCTTACAAAGTAAAATTTATATTTACACAGTCCGCCAAAGCTTTAATTGGTCGCCTTCGAATTTCTTATGGTTGTTTTACAATTTGAAATTTTGTTATGTAATCATAAGGACTTGATTTTTTAAGAGGTAAATAATAATAATAATTTTATTGCAAAAATATTGATTTATATGGAAATGTTGAGGGTGTCGTAGTGTAGGGACTCAAATATGCGACTTCAATTCCCATTCAGGGGAATAAACTATTTTATATTTTTAACTATATTTTAACTATATTCTTCGCTCAGGTAATCAGCTCGGCTCAGGCTCTAGCAGCGCGGAGTTTAGTTCCACCATTTAACACGTTACGCCTTAACAATTTGTCGCAAAATGAAAACAATAAGAATCTTAATGCTAGATTAACGCTAAACAAAAAAATGTAAGTTAATATTAAAATAAAATACAAGAAAGCATAAATATATTGTAATACATATTTTACTTTTCTCAGCTGTCTTAGAGAATAAGAGAGTTATGTTCAAAAATATAAATTTTCAGCAGAAAATATTTCCTATCAAATAACCAGCTACATACTTTAGGATATTGAAGTCAAAGATATTCATTGAAGCTCTATTTCACAAAGTTTCCATTTCGAAGTTCGAGTCATATAAGATACAAATCTATCTGCTGCCTCAGGCGCTTGGAATTTTATCGAGAACCTTTCAATTTGATAAAAACCTCAATTAATACTATTTGAGACCTAACGATTTTTATTTTTTTATTTTTATCTGTTTTGGCGTTGTGAGAGAGAATCTTTATATGAAGAGAATGGTTGTGGGTTCAATCTTCTTTCGGGCCTTACTACTCTGATTAGACAAAGCGAATGAAAATATAAATGTGTAGGAAATTGGAAAGTGAAAAATGGAATATGTTGACACAAAGTGCTCCTTGAAAATATATGAAGCTAATGGAAAAGATAATAGGCAGCAGGCGTTGCGTTTCGTTTGGCTAGACTAAAGTGAAAGATAAAAAAAAATGAATAAACATAAAAACTCGTCATAGAAAAATCTGTAGTGCCAACCATTGCAATCAATTTTCCAATAACAATTTTTGCTTTATGATAAATATTACGTCAACAATAATTTTCCATTTTCGTTACAATTTTATTAATGCATATTTCCGAGTAATTTCAACTTTAATAAATTAATGCTCTAGGCTATTTTATGAATTGCTTTTGAAACAGTTCATAATATTTATATTGTACGCTCTTATTAGATTTTTAGCATTCGTCAAAAATAAAGTTCATATCGTATTTGATATTAAATATTAATTATAATAAAAAAAAATATGTAATTTAATTTTACTTTTAATCCATTGTGGCACAGCGTCTGACTGTAAGCGCGTTGGTTGTGGGTTTCATCCTCGGGAAAAGGAATTTTTCGTTGGTAATACAAACCGCGGCGCTCTGTTGCGTAATATCTTGAATCTGGAAGGAAAATGTAGAACGGAGTGTCTCATTACTAGGTTTCCTCTCCCCACAATTCAATTTTCTATGTTTGGGTTACAGGTGAAGCTAAAAAAATATTTCTATTATACATATCTATCTTTCCCACTATATGGGAAAAATCTTACATTTATCTATAAATAATATATAATTTAAAGATAAATGGCTTATTTTGAAGTATTTTTGCTGCTTATTTATCAACACGATCGATTTCGCGTCAGCTGTTCACAAAAATTGTCCAGACATAGGATATTTTGAAACTGGATCACCTGAGACAGTTGGTGAACTGCCTGACTGCCTGAGAAACTTAGTCTTGTTGAAATAAGCCTTTGTTCCTCTTTTAATTAAATTGCACGATAGTAAACTTTTGTAACTAAAGTAAAAGGAAGTTTCATGTTTTCATTATAAAATGGAACTTAAAAAATAATGGCGTTATAAAAGTATAAAATATGTTGGTAAAATAGTTATATAATGATGATAGATGACGTCATGACGTAGGAGCACAAGCGGTTATGGGTTCAATTTCGTGAAATCTATATCAATTATATAAAGCTTAAGAATTTGTTTAGCTAAATGCGCTAAACTCAAAAACTATTGTTTGAATTAAAAACACTTATTATTTTAATTAGTCTATGTATTGAATAAGGCTTATACTATTATACCTGTGGTCATAGTTATATTGGCAAGCAGAAAAAAAGTAGAATCTAATATTAGATATACAAACGTTACCTATACTCGAATATAGTTACGTATCTTCCAAATGTATGACGAAAGTTTCCACATAATGCAGCACTATTATATATAGAAACCATACATTAACTATACCAGTTTCACTCAACACAAGTGAAGCTCTCACACTATCTATTTGGGGTTTTTAATTTCACCCAAGATCATGTTTGTAATGCCCTCCGCATCTTATTATATATCGGCAAGTCACCGTCGTTTCATTATCACCAGCCAGCACAAACTTCGTTACCGGCGAACACGACGCTGGAATTGAATCGCATTCACCTTTAAATAGCCAATAAACATCTTTCTAGTTTTAGAACAAGTGTATTATTCCTGTAAATTTTTGATTTATTTTAGCATGTCTTATTACATCCCTATCTGATCTAATATGTGTATATATTACCTTTCTGTTTGTTTCAGAGTAAAAATATTACATTTAAATAATATGAATGGAATTGAAGCTAAACTCATTGCGAGTCAAAATCAAACACAAACTAGTTGTGTCGATAAAAGTTTATCAGAAATGCAAAAACATATTGCAACTTTTAAAAACTATAAAAATAGTAGGTTATTTCTATACATCCATATTTCTTTTTTATCTATTTCAAATATAACTTTAACATTGACGAAGTTAAATTTTAACTGAAATGGCACGAAAAATTGCCTTTTCAAAAAGTTTCGTGCTGAACCAACAAAGCAATAAGTGAATTATAAAAAAATCAATAGAAATATTTTTGTTTCAACCAAGTCCTAAAACGTGAGCGAAAGCTAGTTTATTTATATGTAAAATAGTGATCGCGTTACAATGCGATAAAACCGATTGGTGACAACTCAATATATAAAAATAAAATTGAGGCCACTTTGGCTTAGAGGGACAGAGTCTTACCGTAATTGCGGCGGTTGTGGGTTCGATTCATACTCAGGGGAATAAAAAAAAAATTCATTATCATATGAAAATTATTTTTATTTCCTCATTTTGGTAATATAAAGCGTCAACTTGCAATATGTGGAATAAGTGTAAAGATGTATAATATGTATTTGGCTTCAAATATTATTCACCTTTTAAATTAAATTGGATCGAATTAAATTGGATTAGTTTGATTAGTTTTCTTGCAGTGATTTAGGTTCCCTTTGGTGAATCTGTAAAAAAAACAGAAATGCATGCATTTTCGACAGTTGTTTAAAATTCTCCCGTAAATAAACATAAATACAACAATAATATCATACATTTATTATATTTTTGATGTTAGCTTAGATTTCACAATATATCTACCAACTTTTGCTTTCTTTAAGGAAACTGCATACAACTCTTGTTAAATTGGTTATTCCAAAAGTCCTCGAAAATATTATCATTAAGCAACATTCTGCGGCGACCATTTAATTTAATGATATCGATACACAGAACTATAAACAGGGTCATAAAAATTGTCACTGGATCTTAGTCATCGACTACTAAGCTTATGACCAATCGATTCTTACAACCGATTAGAATTAAATTTCTCTTTCATTAATTTGAAAATATTTTAATTAATAAATGGTAGTTATTTTTACTACTTAAGAATGCATAATATTTTATGAATCATTATTAATGATACACGCTACCGAATGTGATAGTTATTCTTTTTGCTTTGTCCCGTATATAAGAAGGTAGGCAGCGGGAAATAAATTCGAGACAACTTCTTTACTTTCTTTACCAGACGAATGAAAATACGTAAGTTGTTCTCCCAAGTTGGGATTGAACCCACAGCCTTTGCGTTTGTGGACGCTAACACCGCTTAAAGATAGGTTCAGACTGATCTGTTATCTCAGGAGTTATTTTTTAGCAATATTCCTTCGTTTATTTTATATTATTTTATGTTTATTATACATGTAAAATGTAGAAAAATATTGTATAATAAGAATTTATATTTATTATAGTATCAGCATTTAATATCAACTTTATTCCCTATTCATTGTAGTTCAAAATACAAAGCGTGGGAACCGTTACGTTTTAGTGCGCCTTAATTCCAGCTTTCTTACCTCCATTTTTCACTTAAATATTTATCCATAAGTAAGGTAAGCCTTTCAATCAAGCGGAAGCAAATAAAGAGCTTTAAAGTTTTAATTAAAAGGAAGGTAATGAGATACGCTCCTTGAATATGTTAATTAATCCACGAGTTAATTCTTCAAAACACCACCATTGTTCGAAATGCAGTAAAAATCTTGCTCCTTCGCGAAACTTTCGCTCTGGACCGAGTAGAATGGATAGGATCTTTCTTATAAGGAAACTTTAGTCGTCTTTGATAATTTTGTATGAAATTTTGTTAACTCAAATAGAAAATGGGTAGCGAGATAAGAAAATATAATTAAATTGCTTTTTGTATCCCGAGGCGTCCCATATAACATGATTATGTGTACTTCGTATGTTATAAAGGATAAAAAGTTATAGCCCAACAACTTTGTGAATATCGAATAAGTGTTTACTGTTTGGGTTGATTTTTGTGTAGGCGAAATTCTATATGAAAAGTAGGATATTTTTGTTCTAATTTCATATTATTTTTTCATAAAATTGGATTCGTAGTCATTTTAATTGCATATTTAATTATAATAATAATTAATTAATAATACAACGTGCCAGCTTTTTTACATATCTTTTTTTTAATCTTATAGCTTTATATTGTAAGTACTTAGGACGTATATTTATCTTCACAGAATGTTTGTAGGACTATTTTTTTATTTACTTTTATTCGTCTTTTATGCTTATACGCGTAAATATAGTTAAATTTCTTGAAATTTAAAAAATATATTAGAGTTCACAAATCATAGCGAAACAATATCATATAAAATTTTTCATAATCTTGCTTTATATAAACATATTAATAAAAAATCTTATCTCCACGATTCTTTCCATAGCCCGATATGCCGAATGAGCTTTAAGCTTATTTCATTTCGTTGTTTGTTATTTTTGCCTGCTTAAGCGAAATATTAGCGGCTTTATTAAAGCCATTACCTTTCAGGAGCCTGGTAATTAAGGTTGACATTCTTGGAGTCGATTTTAATCATTCAAACCCTTGCCTTATGAAGGTTATTACTAAGCGAGCAATAATAATTTGGATGAAATCAGGTTGAATTAGAATATTTATTATTTTAGCTGACACGTTTTAGGATTGTTTATTTGTTGACAATTTAGTTTTATTTGATTATTGTAATACAAAAATAATTAATAAGTATTTAGAGTATATGTATTGATAAGAGTGCTTTAGTTTAGAAGTTTTGTTTTATGTTACGTACTGACAAAACAGGATTGTGTGTCGGTACAAGAGTGCCACTGTAAGTACGACGATTGTAGGTTTGATTATTTCTTCGCTCTGGTAAGCTAAAGCTTGGTGTTGAGTTCAACATGACGAATAGCGTTACGAATTTGGGTGTGGCAAGGTGGGTGAAAGGGGGAATGGAGGTGTCTTAATGGAAACAGAGTGTCTTCACACTAGCTTCCCTCTGTTTACCTTGCTATGCGCTGGATATAGCGTAAAGTGAAACTAGAAAACATAAAATGAATTAAATAAATAATTTTGAAAAAATAAACTTATGTTATATACGTATTTATTACTCTTAGTAAACCTTGAATTTGTGCTATAAATAACCTACTTCATTTGTATATAAATAAAATTATAATTCAATCGAATCTGATTGATGCTAATGTAGTTTGGTAACATCAGATATGTATGTAAGTAATTGATTGTCGTATAAAATCTTTGTCAAAAGTACCTTTGAAGGTTTCATATATATTTTCTATATTATGTATTAAAATTGATACTAAATAACTACATATTTATATAAAAATCTTTTTCAGTTTTTACTTCAATATATCTAACTTTAAAACTTTACTCACAGTATAAAATTGTACAAAACCGTCAATATTATACAAAAATGTCTTAACAACCGAACGTCAAGCATTGTAAATAATTTAACTGCATATTATAATAATTACCAAATCTAACCACCCTATATCACAGCGTTTGACAGCTAAATGTTTAGTTAAAATTAACATAATTTCACCCCACTATGTATGTACGAGTGTCTAAATGACATTCGAGTTTAGTCGCGCACTGGCTGCCTTGGGCTTCTTCATTAGCCGGCCAATTACTTGCCAAGAAATATATGATGATTATACAGTCCTCGTGCCGGAGGCTGATCGGCAGATGCCTCTCAGTTTTTGTCCAAACTTTCGAAATCCACTATACATTTAAAATAGTGATCAAATTATTATGTAACCGATATTGCAAATTGTTGTTTTGCGTTTCGTACGGACAGGTGTTTTGAATTCGAATTTTTTATTGATATTTTTAGTGTTTTTTTCAGTCTCACGCTTAATTCTGTATGCAGCGTGGTAGTTAAAGAACTTAGTGTCTGCACACTCTGTTCCCTGCTGGGTTTTTCTTGCTAAAGAGGATAAATTAAAATATTTTATCTTCCATGTGGAGATCAATCTCGTGCTATCGTATTTACAGTCTCTGCAGTACGCTGTCCTACACACGATAGTTTATAATATTTTATATCTGTTTATTATTTGGTTTATTTAAATTTTAGTAGGATTTTAGCCACGTAAATTATAATTGACTTAGCTAAAATTGTTAATGAAACACTCCGAATGGTTGTGAGTTCGATTCCCACTCGATGAAATTAAATATTTATTTACATTTATATTTTTTCTTGTTGTCTTTAAATATAAAAAAATGTTTAAAAAATTGTTCAAATGTGACTCAGTATCTTTTGATTGTGTTGACTTAGAAGAACTTAAAACCCGAAAAACACTAAACTAATATTATCGCCTTTAAGTATAGTAACAAATATCGAAGATATTAAGGAACAATAATTAATGTCTACCGTCTGTTTCATATCGATAGTAAGTCAATGTAGGTGATCGATTAGTTAGAACATCATTAACCTATAAATAGATTCCCATACATTTTGTTTTGCAATTGTTATTTGTTATTCGATTATTGTACTAAACAGTACTTCAGGAACATTGTAATTATTACGTAAGAAAAACTAAAATTAATATAAAGCTTAAAAAGTTGAGAGGTAGTAAAGCATAATTTTTGAAAATTCTAATGGGAACAGAAAAAGACCAGAATGTTCCATTTTAGCAAGGTAGAACAGCAGATTCTCTTTTCTAAAGTGTCTCTGCTTATGTAAAATCGCATCCTCATCCTTCTTCTGTCCAAATTCCAGGCATCGTGTGTTGAATGTGAAAAGAAAATAATCATTCTGATTATTTTCTTAATTATGGTATTAATAATGATACCTCCAAAACAGGGCAAACCTAGATCCATATTTTTTTGCCTTTATGGTATATAATATTCAAAATAATAAACCAATAGTATATAATTTAATGACGCAACACTACTAAAAGTCCATGTTCTATGTAGCATGACTTAGTGTATATTCACTCATAAAAGAAATTACATCATCGCTAGCCTCTTTTTCCATTTGACAGTAACTGCCTTTATAGAAATCAAATCTTTTGTACTCAGTGTATAATTACGTCGAGCAAACTCATATATGGCAGCCATTCATTTTGCCTTTATCGATGTGTGGTTGAGAAATAGAATTGGTGCAATATTATTGTTATAGATATACTTTTAGACCATCTTAGAGACCATCTTAAACGTTTAACGAGACGGATGTTAGTTCAATTCCCACATGAGGGAATGAATTATTATCTAGAAAATTAGACGAAAAATGGAGAATGTAGCTTCAGTATGTTAGTATTTCCTTAGTCTACACTGTTACATACGGGAAACAACATGGTCTGATTTTTTTTTTAATATTTTGTATATATGTTAAGTTATTCAATAAATAAGTTCACAAGCAACAAATTCGGGACTTATTACCATTTGTAATTATAATAAATCCCAGGCTTTTGATTGTAAATTGCTTTGTTTATATATATTTCGGAAACTAAATTTCAAATGGTAAACAATCTCACAAAAGTAATTTAATACCTTTTATGTTTCAAAAAATTTCTAAAAAATATACGAGGTAAACCTACTGCTACACTTATGATACCGTGACTCATAATTAGTCAGAAGTAGAACGGATTAAAATTATTTTGTAAGAGTCCTCTTAGTCACTAAAATATAAAAATATTTTTAAATTTAAATAACCTCATGTGACTAACTGGTAACTGGTTTTAAATGGTCGATTAAGATAAGTATATAGAACGAGAGTAGAGACTACGATAAATATAAATAAAATCACTTTAAATTAATAGAGATCCTATAAGCTTACGCGTTACGGTTGTGAGTTCGATAACCACTCGGGGGAATGAATTATTATTTGTTAATATTTTCATTTGCCCTAAAGACGCAATGTCTGAAAAATAGGTTCCCTTTGCCGTTTCTGCTTTATGCAGCATATTTAGTTCTTACAAATTTCTAGAACTTTACTTTTTTATTTAGAATAATGGCGTCCATCAAAAATTCTGTGAAATGATATTTTAAAGCTGATCCCACGAATGTGAAGTTGTTATGACGCATAATGATGCCCAGCTTAAGACATTTGTGAGGACATAAAGCCACTACTACCAAATGGAATTATAGGTCTACCAAGTCTTAAGATTTTAGAGAGATATTAGTTTTTATGACAATTTATAAAATTGTAATATAGTTCCTCAATTTCCGTTTAATTTTATGTTCATGAAAATTGTTAATAAATATTCCTAAAAAACTCCAAGTATTGTTCGCTATATATTCCAACTGTACTATATAGCTGAAAATGGGTAATTAGAATTAGCAGCGAGTTTATAGTCTATTTTCATTCTACCGAGAAGTATATTCAATTAATTAATAATCAAAATATATTCCACAAATTTAATGAAAAAAAAATCAAATATCGCTTAAACCACGTGGTTTAGACCAAAACAAATGTGGCAATAAAATAGTTGGTTGCCTGCAGCTATTGTTGATCTCCGCCGCGGAACAGGTTCGTGTAGCGTGGAAAAAACGCAGATAACAGTATAAGTAAATGTCCCATAATTATTCCTACACTGCTCTTTGAACAATCTTGTAATATTCACTTAACAATTACTTGGAGTTGGATTACATGGAATTTAGTTGGATATATGAATGGAATTTTATTAAATAATCTACGTGTAATTAACGTAGATTTATATTATACATGTTTATTATATAATACAGATCTATAATTTATTATAGTGTAATGTGTGACACTATTATATCGACTTTTATTCAAAATGTGACGTTTTATCACAACTTAAGCAATTAAATACATTTTTTTTTTTAAATAAATAAATTACAGTAAATTTAGTTTCTAATTTTCTACTTGTCTTGTAGTTTTAACTTAATTTTAATAGTCGATTACGATCTAAAGTGAAAACTGGCCAGTTTTAAACTGTTTTATAATGACGAAAAAGAAAACAAGCTGCTTATTAGAAAGCTTGGGATATTGGAAACTATCCATGGAATTTTATATCTATATATAGATAAAAAAGTACATAAATTATATATTTTTTATTTTCTTATGTGTATGTGTATGCCAGTTGCCAATGACAATATCTAATATGTTCAATAACTTAAGTAAGAAATAAGAAAATTAATTTCTAATCAAAATCAAATAAAAATTTAAAATCTAAATAAAACGAAATGATTCCATTAAAAGCTTATAATAGAGCTTACGCCAACAATCATTGAACTTTTACCTAATGGATATAAAAGTTAAAAGCATTTGCATAACATTTACTTTAACGGTCTTTAACGGGATTATTGTTTTGTATTACATTAAATAGGCAGTTCAGCGAAATTGGATGGCGTTGAAGTAAACCAAAAAGATTTTTGGTTAGCATTTTAAATGCTTATTTTTTTCTTTGTTATTATGATTTAAACTTTTTATTAGCAATCATTTCTCCTAATCGCTTTATGTTACACTTATATTTTAATTGTTTGAGGACATCGTGGCACGGTGGGACTGTAAGCGTGATTGTTGTGGATTCGATTCCAGCTTGAGGAAATGAAATATTTCCATTTTCTTCGCTCTGTTATTGAGAAAAAGCGCGGCGTTGAGCTCCGCCACTCAACACGCAATTGGGCGGAAAATAAAAATTACTTACTCCTCCCAGTGGTAATCGAACCCGCAACAGACGAGACGATTGGCGACTGACTACATGAGACGACAGCCTCACAGCAATATTTTCTATATGACATATTACAAAAACATATTATTATATTCGAATCTTCAAATCGATTTCAACAAATGTAATTTATAGCGTTGTTATACAATAAAAGCATGTAACAGTTATCGTTTGACGTGAACTTGAATATTGTTAACTTTTACTTGGATTTATAGCGCTAGCTCTTAAACGTTTGTGTTACAACTTTACAGACATCTTATATGATTTATTATATCTGAAAACTTGACTCGTTAAGCCTTTTATATTGGCGTATTGGTAAGATTTACGAGTTTTGCGAATATTTTTGCTAAGTTAGATCAATGTTGTTGTATGAGTTGCGATCTATTGATAGAAATTTGGTTTAAAATTTAGTTTGAAATTAATATTTTTACTATTTTAAAATAGTATGACAAATGGTTAAATTTATTGGTAAATTTATAGTGCTTTTGATAATTAATGATGAATAAATAATATTTTTTTAGTACTATTTATATTATTTTTTTTATACTTTTTATTATATGTATTTGTGTTTTAACATAAATATTGAACCTGTTAACAAACTATCGTTTTCATATCGAAAGAACTTCCTCGTTACTCCAAGATTAACCGATATCGAGATCTCTCCACAGATAACATTTTAGAACTGGTACCTGCTATTTTACTATAGTACCATTAATTACCCATTACGTATTTAAGTTCCGTTTTATAGCATTCGTTTAATTGTTTTTATTATCTTCACACAGTTGGTGGGCAACTTATAGGTTTAATTATACGCTTCTTTAGTAAAACATGTAATTATTTTATCAAAGTTCTTTTCTGTATAGGTGAGAAACGTTTATATTTACGATTGTACGATAGTACAGAACAGTCGGAATCAATATGATGTGTAGTTTTGAGATGGCAGGATAGCCAGAGTAGTGTTAAGACACTCCGTTCCAATCTGCTCAATTTTTGAAACACTACGGGTCGACTACATTCATTTAAAAAACATGGTTATTTTGAAATTACATACGGACACTTCAATTTTATTTATATATATAGATGTACAGATAATAATTCCCACGAGTCGAACTCACAACCTATGCGTTTACAGTCCCACTGAACCACGACGGTTTCGTCCAAGCGTATATTAGTATTGACAATAAGATCAACATTATGGATTTTACTAATTTTACCCAAAAACTAAAGCTTTAAAAGCTCAACTAAAATCTGTACTTGTCAAACTTAAATGGTTTTTGTCTCGACTTTTATCAATGTAAGTTATTTAGATTCGTCTTATAGACAGTCGAAGTCGTTAACAGTTACTTTTAATATATTCAATTCAATTTATTCTATATATTATTTTGTTATTATAATTACGTAATATTAATTTTTATATGCATGTCTTGCAGTACACAATTACACTTCCTGGAAGAGGATATCCTATTGCAGTTAGATTAGTCGTTTAAATACTTTTACTTTTACTGAGTTACCTTTCTTATAATTATTTATAATTAGACATTACTTATTCTAATTTCATCGCTTTCTTTTGTTGGTTGCATTCAGTGTTGAAATGTATTCGTATACTAAAATAAACCAAAATTACACAATAATTTTATTAATTATAATTTTAAAAGAGTGAGTGGTAAAAGAGGTTGCGAGTGACCTTGAAAACCTGTGTTTTCAAAAGTCCATACTGTTATCGATGATATTAGAGGCATAGAAATATCACGTAATAAGCATGAGAACTCTCCGTACAGCATGTATGAAGAGGTTGATGACAGTGGACGAGATGAAAGAGGTATGCAACGGCCGTTTGGTGTTCCATCCACTGTTGTCCTAGTGTAGGGATAAAAAGCGTGAATCTAAAAATCTTTTAAAATAATTATATTACCAATATACTTTATACAATTAAATATGAAAAGATAAAGAACGATAGAAAATAAGAACATTAAGGCTCATATATATATAAATATTTTATTTACTTCACGCCCACGAAAAGTTAACAGACCACTTAACTATAAAATATATATTTGTTGGTTTGATTGAACTAATTTAACTCCAGTTAGATTTATCAGCACACTGTAACGAGGTTGCACAGTACCTACTTACTCAACAGCAAATAATGACTTGTGTTTTAACTGGTTTTAATTATGCAACTATATCTGATATGGAGACTCAAATAGAGCAGATGAAAGATACGATACCTTAGATGTTTATCAACATCGTTTATTACTGTAATTGAGAAGTAGATTCGATCAAGTGAAGTTGGACCAACCGAAACTTTAATTTGTGTCAGTTAACCTTGCACTGCTATCGATTGTTACAAAAGCTATTTTTGAAATTGTATTATTTATTTTCATTATTAATAGTAAGTGAAAAATGTTCTTTTTAATGTATTTTATATTGACCTTTAAAACTATTTTTTACAATGGGCTAAATAAGAAATTTAAGCATATTATTCCATCATTGACATAGCTTATTATATCTTTAAAATTAAGTTACTAAGTTATGATTATATATGTATATAGACATATATTATCTTCTAGAAAATATCAGAAATCTACGTACTATCATATTATTATATAGTACCTTCTAAGAAACAGTAAGTAGACTTGAGAACTAGAACGGCAACCGGTACACTAACGTTTGCATTTTGTGTTAGAAATTGTGCTACACTGCCGTTATTTCGTCTAATTGGATGTATTTTGTATATTATGATCTAGTTAAATTTATTATTTTTGTTTAGGTATATGTGATAAAACTGCGGCGTTGTGTTCCGCCACCCAACACTCAATATCTTGTGAATTATAAAACTAAAGCAATTACACCTAATTTATTAGGAATCGATCGTAAAATTGCATAAGCAAATAAAAAATATCATTCT
>FAPY01001717.1:0-14000 GCA_900067975.1 Heliconius heurippa | reverse complement strand
AACTTTTAAGTAGGTACTATGTAATTATAAAATGAACATACAGTAAATACAGCATGTAATTATTGCAATAAATTAAATTAGCTAAATAACGAAAGTTATGGATGAGGAGAGTGATGACAACGGACGAGGCGAAGGTTTTGCGTTCCGTTCTATTTGGATACACCCTGGGATACAGCATAAAGCTGTAAATTTTATTATTTAGTTGGAAACTAATGACAAAGTATCATTTTAATTTAAGTTACCTTTCTAAAAAATCCTCGTTTTTTATATATATGTAAAATTTTTATGAATAAAGTAGTGCAGTTGCATTCTATCTCTTCTATTCTATATATGTAACCGAATATTTATTTAAAATATATAGACAAGAAATTTAAAAATATAACATATATTGATTATTTCTTTATAATATTTAAATATGTATCAGTAACGCCATCTGTAATGATCTATCGTACTTTCAACTGCCCAGTTAAATTAATACTTTATGTCGGTAATAGATGGCGCCACCAGGATGTAAACAGAACAATGTTTATGTTATTTTTTAATCCTAGATGTACAAATATAGTCGTAGAATATAAGAAGCGTGCGGAATACATTACACAGCTCTGGCGATTTCATAGATAAAATAACCAGGTCCTTAATGTATTCGTGATATTTTTACGTTAGTTTAAACAGTAATGTAGAAATATAACGTTAATAACAAGAGTTTTTTTTTAACTATGTGTAGGTTTAAATTATTTTTAACTTTTTTTTCAGCTTCACGCTATATCCCGCACACAACTGGGTAGGCAGAGGGTAACCTAGTGTTAAGACACTCCTTTCCCCATTTTCCACCAAATTCTGGAGGCATTACGTGAGGTGTGGAACGCCGCGCTTTTACCTCGATACCAGATCGAAGAAACGGAAATATAACATTAAGTAAATATTACATTTCCTCTAGTGACGGCCTTAAAAATGATTATTTGACTTTAAGGATTAAAACACCTAACTATTGAAAACTGAGACGCGAGTTCTTTTTTTGAAACTTTGTAACAATTGCACCACAACACAAGGCCCAAACCTCTCCTGATCCATCTAAAACTAGTTCAACATCAACTGGAATATTGGGACAAGCTTTAAGTTTATTACTCTTATAAATTATGCAGATTAATAGAGCGTAAACTATTTGTGTTATATGAAAAATAGGACAACGGCCTTAAGTCTAATGAAGATGTCGACGGCTTTTGTTGAGAAATGATATAACTATCTAAGCGATTTAAGTATTATACGATATGGTGGCCATAAATGTTACACAACTGTTGTAAACTAATATAACTCGTAAAAGAGCCAAAGCAGAATACAAATCATTAAAGAGATTGAACTTATGTTCTGTAACCGAATATCATTAATTGTAATATTTCTCGTTCTGGTAGACAAACTGCGGCGTTCAGTTCAGACAATCTACGAGCAATGTCTTAAAAATTAAGCGGAAAATGGCAAACGGGGTGCAATTACGTAAGTCTTCTCTGCTAACCTGGCTCTGCAGGAAAGAAACGTGAAGCTGTTTCTATATTTTTAAAATTTCAAAATCAACTAAAAGTATATAAAACAAAAAATATGATATTAAAAATAAAATAAACAATATTTCGATATATATTTTTACTCTTAATTTTAAATCAAAGATCGCTCTCGAAATTTCTGTATGTACGTAATAAAAGTTCAACCCAATTTACACATCGATGAACCTGTAACAACGTTATATTAAAACCAATAGCTTTCAGCTTTTTCCGGTTCGACTTAATTCAATTATAAAAGTCTCAAAAAAAAAATTTAAAATGTTCAGCGGGATTTTGTTTGCGTTACCTCACTGTATGTTGAATGTTTAAAATCAATAGATAAAAAGAACATATCGCTATCTGTACAGTACTGAAAGATATAAAAGAAAAACTATTATTAAAGGCATTTATCAATGCTATAGGACCTCAAACAATGAATTTCAAACCTTTTGTTTGTTTTTCTATGTAATATATATTATATAGTACAAATTATTTAATAGATTTTCAGTACTTTTCACCATCGTATTTTGGTAAATTTCCGTTTAACATTTATTGTTTCTTTAGTTACAATCCTCCTCCTAAATAAAAAAAAACATTAAGAATTTAAAGTAGGTATTTAATTTGAGAAAGTTGCCATAAAAATGCCCCCAATAATAAATTTTCTCATTTATCTCCCATGTACAGACAGCGATCAGCTACAATTTTATTACATGCATAGTAATACACATCTTATGCTTATTTATTGATCTAATTTTCAATCAGTCGCTTTGTCCCCTCCGGGTGTAAATACAATTCTTCCAATAAAATTTTATTACTTTGAGAAGATTACGAGACAATGAAGGTTTTTTATGTGCAAGTTTGAAACGGATTCCTAATAAGTTATAGAGGAATTTAAAGGATAAAAACAGGATTTTTGCGTACATATTTTTACACAAACTTAGTATATTTGTAAATAATATTTATTTGTAGTATGTACTATATTATAAGGATCTATAGTTAAGTGCAAATATTATTGTCGATACTCGTGGCTCAGTGGAACAGCGTGTCTCTGTTACGGTGGTTGAGGGTTCTCTGGGAGTATTGAATTATTTTTATTATAATATAGCTTTAGAGTTCCATCACTTCACAAAGAAATGTCTCGAATTCGAGAGACATAACTAATGGAGGATGAAGTAAGTATCTCGATTCCAGATTTTCTTTGTCTACCCTGCGATATGGGAGATACATCGTGAAACTGATATCATTTATTAATAATAATATCTTGTTATTTTGTAAAATAAACATATAAACACAATTAGATGAACGCAAGGTATTAATTAATGAAACTACAGCAATACTTAACCCTTTCGGAAGTAGCTGTTCGAGGTAATTTTCCCTGAACGTGCTCGGTTACTTGTACACACCGCTCGAGCTGGACACGCGCCAAACAATACGCTACTTGAAAATTGATGAACTAGGAAAATATTTTGTAGGCAAACGACTACTTTGTACTGAGGCTTTGTTTACAGTTTATATTGGTTATAATTTAGTTGATGTGTATATCAAAAGTTTAATATAATTATAATACTAATCCTTTATTCTTAATTTGTTTACATTTAGACTATTAAATTTAGGTTTATTTCTGACAAATATATGAAACTTTTTAGATTAAAATATAAAATTATCAAATATGCTGCCAGAATCATCAAACCATCAAACATTTTGAATTTTTGTTAAAAACAAATTTCACGTCGTTAAAAAGTAAGGAAAACGGCGCAATACCTACCGTAATAAAATCAAGTTAAAAGGACAAATTATCACGTGCGATGACGCGTGAATCGTGAGAATGATTTAAAATTACAGCGGAGACAACAGGCCTGGAGTTCTGTATCTTGAAGATAGAAGAAGCTTATTACCATCAATTTAAAGAAAAAAAATGAGGCTGTTTGTGAAGCATTGATTACTACAGTACTGTAGAACCTACTATGGTAGCTTTATGGGAGGTCTAGTTTTTCCATTTATTTCATTATTTATTTGATAATTTTTGGATTTTTTACTAGTCACTTAATGGTTTTCACAAAATATAAGCTTTATAAAAAGACGCCAAGGAAAACTCTTACATTTTCCCCCTTCTGTCGTTACAGAGACATCACAATAATGTTGTGTAGATTGTATCGACTGCTAATTAACACCTTTGCTTGTTAACTTCCGAAATTAGAAGAATCTCTAATTTTCATGCAGATTTGAATCGGTAATTGTTATGAATATCAAGCAATTTCTACAAGGAATAAATTATAATATTTTTTTCTACTTATGATAATAGTATCATTCTAGTTTCCTAGATTCAAATTTTTGTGATTGTATACAATATAACTATTCCACCGAACATTGTAAGGTACCTCACGTACGAAATAGATATATTGAAATTCACAACAGCCATAATTAAATTTCAAGCAATAACATAATTCGACTAGGGTCAGTTGGTATCAACTTCAAACTTAAACAGTATTAGCGACTGATTCCTTCAAATCCATATGGCCTTTATAGTCCCATAACGTAACGGGAGATTTACGAGGAGCCCCATAAAATCGACAGCCCTAAGCCAATCATGGCGGGCCCGAGCGGCCATAATTAATTGGGTCGGTGATGCTGTGTAAATTTTTACACGGCCCACCCACTCTTGTATTGTTGAATATCTATTTTAACTTATATTCTATAGATCATCATTTTTGTTGAACGTCAATGGGTATGTGTATTGATCGACTGATGTTTCATTTTGTTTGTTTTTACTGGAGCTGTATTTTTTTATAGGTAGCTTTTCGTTAGGTTTTCGTTAAGTAGAGATATTGCGAATGAAAAATCATTTTTTCAATACGTTTATAACCGAACGTATCGTAACTAAAGTATCAAATCGATGATAATAATAATATAATAAAATACAATTATTATGAGCTACTACTATTAACTAAATAACCTATAAAAATATTATAATTGCCTCTCTTTATCCATATAGCTATTTATATGAACACCATTTTAAATACTCGAAGCTTACAAAGTCTCAACATTTCATATTTCATACTTTAAACGGGTTTACTTCTCTCTCCCTTGTAATACGAAAAGCCTATCGTATTTCCGCGTTGTTTCAAACGTACTTATGAAGGCTGTACTAGAACACAGCCCTGGATGTATCTGATATCCTTCTATTTAATTTAATTAAAATATATATAGCCCGACCGTCAATATATATAACTAGGCCGTACGAGCGTGTGACTGGGTGGATTCGATTTCCAGTTGGGGTATGAAAAATTTTATAGTATTATTTTAGCATTATAGCATTTTCTCGCTCTGATAACAAGGTAAAGCGCAGCAATAAGTTAAACTATTCAATACGCAATGTCACCAGGATTCGGTGGAAAGTGGGGTACGGAAGTATCTTAATGCTTATCCTTCTGTGTGCGGGATAGAGCGTGCAGCTGATACTAGATTTCTGATGTCTTGATATAAGCGTGTTAAATGGCAGTACTCAACGCTGCGCTTTGCGATTTGTTTCTTATTAGAGCGAGGGACTGAAAATACGTTCAGTTCAGTTCAGTCAGACGTTCTCCGAATAATAATATAATAAAAGAAAATCCTATATGATTTAAATCTGGTCTTACACATGTGGAACACAAACATTTAAGGTATCGCACCCAAACAATACCCGGACATTGTAAACGATCTACTCGTACATTACGTAAAATCTGAATGTCTTCAAGATGGCATCATACAAATGTCAAGTTGCAAATCTAAAGTGAAAATGAAGCTAAAATTACGAGGGGTTACTCCGTGAATACGGTTGTTTGTAGGATGACCAACAAATATAAATATTGCTACAATGACCAAATTGCACTTTTTAAAAATTAGCTATGTTTGAAAAGAGAGATTTATAAAGTTAGATTGCGTTGCCTTAGTGCTAATACGTCATTGACGAAATATGCGATATCATGTTAAATTTTAAATATATTAGATGTTCTAATCATTTTGAATAAAAACCAAGACATTTGTTTAAAAAAAAAGTATACTGTGAAAATATTTGTTTACTAAGTTCAAATGATAAACATGTATTTATATGAAGTGACTCGTACATTTTTATAATTCATTTCTTCCTAGTGTCAAAGGCCAAGTAAATCACTTGCTGTCTATTTTCTTACACCGTAAGCAGAAAATATCGTATTAAGATACATCGTTGCCCACTTTCCGCCCAATTTTCGTGTTTGTGTTGAGTGGCGGAACTTAACGCCCCGTTATATCAATCAGATAAATAGTATAGATGAAATATTTGTATAGGAAGATTTTTATCCTTCGTTACTTAAATCTATATTGTCTTTATTATTAATTCTTAACTCAAGACTATCCTAATTTTCCACCTACATCATGGACACGCGCCAAACGTATCGGGATACACTTTTACTCGCATTCCTAATACGACTGGAGCGCAGTTTCACTCAGCGCTCGCGGCATACTGAATGTGATTTACGCTGACCACAACTATCCTTTTCTTTCTTATAGTACGTCTTTCGTAAGTGTTTTTGTCCTTGTCACACTATAGTAGTAAAGCCTACTTGTACAGCTCTTAAACATGTTTTCATTATTTAATGAATGGACTTTTATGTTACTGTTCATAATAAGTAAGAATAGTAAAAGATATGTTCCGTTTTATGTTGTTTTGATATTGAAATAGAATTTTATTAGCTTATTTATTAAATGAACGAGATTATTTATTTTGAAGAGGTTTAATTTACATATATTCCTAGCATAGATATAGGAATTATGAAAAATTATTAAATTTTTTAGACGAATAAAATATGTAGTTCGATGAGTTGTCATAAAGAATTTAGTGATCTATCACTACTATCACTCTAAAAATTTTTTTACTGGAGCACAAAAATCCATAGTTATAATAATAACAATTCCTTTGTCGTAAAATTAACTCATACAAAATTAAACAGCCTTTTTTATTATCCGATTTTTAAGTAAAGTTATTTACAATTCCGCTAGAGCTATATAACACAAAAATCATAAATACCTAATATAATTTCAAAGTTTACAGGTACTTAAGGCGCACTTACATTAACGAAATGTAACGCGAGAAGGGAAACAGATAACACTTAGCGGCGCCAAGTATCCGCAGAGCGGTCCTTGCTGGTGTCGTAGGAAACATAAATAGCGGTTAACGTAGCGCTGTGAGGCTAATTAGTGGAACAAGAAATGGTATAGTACATTATAATTAATATATAAATTAATTATTGTGAAAGTTTAGCTAAAATCTTGAAAACATGAGTAAATTACTGAATTTTTTTCAGCTTGACGCATCTCGCATGGAGCAAGTAAGGCTGAGGGAAGTGCTAAGACACTCCATTCACATTTACCGCCAAATTCTGGGGGAATTGTTTGTTGAGTGGCGGCACTCAACGCCGCGCTTTACCTCGACACCAGAACGAAAAAAGTAAATATTAAATATTTTTATCATACATTATTTCTTAAAGGATCTGGATATTCACAAGAACATGATCTCATACGTGATACTAAGTTTACTTAAGCATTTCACAAAAAAGCACATATCGTTCTCCTTATATGCTGACATTTGTATCACTTTCAATTCTTACTTCAAACGCTGACTAGAAATTTTTACCGAGAACTGTCGATTAAATATAGACAAAGTGCGGTGTTGGGTTTTTCCAAGTGCCTCTAAAATGGTCGGTAAGTAGAAAATGGAGTGATTACTGAATACTTTCTATCTTGCAAGAATTTGTCGCCTGAGTGTAGATATAAAAAAATTCTACTTATAAATAATACAAGTTATTTTGGCATGGAACTTTAGATATTAGTACGTATGTTTAGAAGAAGAAAAAAAAGAATTGAATTTATATATAAAATTCGTCTTTCATAATAAATTACATTCAAATCTTATTAATAAACGTACAATAATAATCTCAGAGATACATATATTAAAAAAAAATCTTATCTTATTTCAAAAGGGAAATGCGTTGAAACGTCTCTGGCTGTAGGTATATGGCTTAATATAATTTATTTAACAATTTTCCAAAGCTCAGTCTCCTCAAAGATGAATATTAAAATCCGGCTTCACGATCTTACACTTTCGTAAGCAAAAATTCTCATAACTTTGATCCGATTTTCATTCATTCACCGTAATTGCTAAGTCAGCAATTTATTTGTTTTGTTTAATAGAGAAAAAATCTAATCTTCGAGGCCAGTCGTGACGATGGGGCACAAGTGTGTGAGTGTAAACATGGAAGGCTGTGGGTTCAATTCTCAGTTGAGAATTTTAATTTTCTTCGCTTTGGTGTAGAGGCAAGAGGCTGTCGTGAGCTTCTTTATTTAATACGTAATGCTTCCAGAATTCAGCAGAAAGTGGAGAGCGGAGGGTCCTTACAATAGACTGCCTCTAACTGTTACATTCGTGATACATCATGAAGCTGACGAATAAGAAAAAGATCTAATCTATAAATGTTTTCAAATCTCGCTGTGATTTATAGACCATACTAAAACACACACAATAAATGGCTACGAACTGAAAGTGAAAAATGAACTTTTAAATATCAGGACATTAAATCAAGATTTATTCTATGAAATGATATGGAAATTGAGTTTAAGCTTTTTAACCTTCAAATTATTTTATTACTCAACTCAAAACTCAATGTTTCGAAATCTTGAGAAAAGTAGAGGACAGAGCTTTTTGACACTAGATTCTCTCTTCCTACTCTGCTATATAGAAACAAGCGTGAAGCTTATTCACTGTAAAGACTAATATCCCATCGATATACCTACTATGATAATTCTAACAAAGTACCTTAATACAATATGTAAAGCACGTGTACTCGTAGTTCTGGCAAATGATTAATACTTATTCGAAGAAGGTCACGAGGGCCCTTTGTGCCGAAACCATATTACATATCTTTCCATTGAAGGTGTGAGTTACAATAAAAATAATATAATAACATAGTCTATCTATGGATACATATATTAAAATAAATTATTTAGTTGCAACAAAGCGGGGTACTTGTGTGATCTATAACAGAGAACGGAGATTCTTAACACTAAGTTACCCAGGTTTCAAACAAATCTTTGTACTTCTGGTCAATATTTACAAAAAAAATATCGAAAAAATGCTACGGCAAATAATTATATCTACCGATACTTTTAACCGAATTGGCGTTCATGAAATATTTTTGTACAAAAGGTTTAATTTTGAATAAAATAGTAGCGCCAGAGGCCGTGACTGTTAAATTACTATAGACTTTATAGCCCAGACTAAATGGAAAAAAGTTTCAAAATTTAAATGTACACAGCTAAACTACGTATAAAAACTTTCACCATGTCGGGCGGAACTCAGAGAGTTGTTTCAAAGCGCCGCCGTAACAATTTATTTTAACATTGTTGCCAAATGTTTGCTTTATCTTTCAAAAATTTCATTGCATAATTAGACTAGTAATAAAAAACATTACTAATGTAATTACAAGCAATGAAATTTTTAATTTTCTTATTTTTTGTATTTATATAAAAAAAATGTTTCGTTGATTGATGTGTTGTCGTGTTTGAAGCTATATAGTCGATATTTGAGAGCTATTTTATTTATCTTTCAAGCAAACAAAAATGTTATGTGAAATAACACACATTTTAACTATAAACGCTACAGGTTGTTGGTTCGATTTCCACTTGAGTCTTTCACTTCCTCACATAACGAGGCAAAGAGCGGCGTTGAGTTCCACTGCTTAATATGCAATGGTTCCATAGCAATGGAAATCCTTAAGCAAACATAGTGTCTTAATATAAGGTTCCTAGGATCCCTCTGCCTAACTTGCTATGTGCTTAAAAAAAATATGTTCCAAAACGGTATATCTGTAGTTGTACTAAGAAGTTTGACTTGTGAGTAATCATGATTTATGTGTTAAAACATATTAAGGCGGCCATTTACCTTTCATTTTAGGTTCAAGCTAATTTGAGCATCACGATGTTTATGTTTTTGTTTACAATAATTCTTATAAAAGAAATCTGTTTAATATATCAATAGCAAACTCCTCATTATTGTAAGAGTTATATCAATCAAAATACAATTTAATTGAAAAATATTTAAGAGTTTTGCTCCTACATAAAATAAAATGTGGTTTGTACATCGGATTACAACTGTTTAAAAAAATTGACATTTTTTAACGAGAAAAATACCTCATCCAAATAATTATTTATTTACCGGTGCTTCGAAAGGACCGCTGGTGAGAAGAAGCACCAAGAAACTCACCAGTGAGTCTTTTTTTTATGACATCTCTTATGATATTTTACAGTTACAATGTGCGTTTATGTTACTATCTTAAGTTATATTAGTACCTATCGTCATTACACTAAAGTTAGTAAAAAATACAAAAAAAACATAATATTTCTAATATTTTTAAATTTACAAAAATTTTAACGTAGTTGGTACTGAATTTTTTAACGTTTCCTAAAAAAGTCACGCCTATACCTTAATAGAATAGTACTTAAAAATACACACAATGTTATTCCAAAGAGTTCGTATACCAAAGTTCTGGTCAGTTGAATAATGTCAATGTGCAATTTTGAATTTTATTCTATTCTTCTTTTCGTCGCAATGGGTAATTGTACCCATAGTAAAAATCTCCACTCTCTTTTACAAAATAGGAATCTTTTAGGAATTGAAGTTTCCAGTCACAGAAACGTGTCATTATAATACCATTTTCCTAGCTTAAGCATGTAAAACGACTCTTGTTTCCACTCATAGCTTTCTAAGTCTTGGCACATGCCCGTTTCCTTCGAGAATTAATTTCACGAAGGTTTTGCTCAAGATATTTACACATTTTTCTTTCTCTTCATATTCTAGTATCAAGGTTCTTATTTTTATATATTCTTGCCTCCCTAGAAAGACAATATGTACGCCGGCATTCAGTTTAAACGTCTGACAGATACAAATATGTAAAAAAAAATGACGTGAAACATTACATATCTCTCTCTAAAAAAAATGTTGTCTTAATACAGCAGATGTTCCATAAATATATTCATCAAGACTTGAGCTTGCATCAAAACTCAACATCCAAAATTGTGTAGCACATTCGCACTGCACTATCGCATTTATCAAAAATTGTCTAATTCAATTAAACATATAGATTTAGTAAGTGGTCCGTAAATCGTAATCCGTAGTGCGTTGACCCGCTCTTTTGTTATGGTATCGGCTCGCTAGACTGGAAAATGGGCGTAGGATACCTAATAACACCTATTGATTTTTACTTAGACGCCATGAGAACAATTCGATAGAAATATGTACAATTAAGATTACAATACGAATGTAAAAATATAAGAACATTGGAATCAAAAGATAATTTAGTTAAGCATACCAATAAAATGCATATAAATACATTTTACAATAATATAATATAACACAGCCTCTTATATTTAGATAAACTAAAGCAAGTATTCTTAATAAATGAAAAAAAAAAACGAAACGCATACAAGTCACCCACGTGCTATGCACATACTTCGTATCTTTAGAAGGGCAGATGCGCGAGCCCACCTGGTCCATTTAAGATATTTATTTACAACCAGTTTTATATCAATATACGCCGTTAAGAATTTCTTATCTTTGTTGAGATGTCAGATTTTTGTTTAATTATGTTTTATGTTAAATTTAGACTTACTTTATATTATAATTCTAATAAATAACGTAATATAAATTATTTATACTGAAAAAAATTACAATTAGTATAGTTTGTAAACATGTATATAATTTATTTTTAATATTACACTTACACAAAACAAATCAATATTAATTAAAAAATTCTTTCGTTCAATGTTGATATAACTTATGTATGGGATTTGAATCCTCATCTATTCCTCTTGGGAAATATTAGGAACTTATTACTTTTAAGTCATACTATGATTAAACAAATATTGAAATACGAAATTAATTATAATCAAGTACTAACATAAACAAAGAGCTGCATACAAAAAAAAAACAAAAGACAATTACTTTAAACGATTATTAACAAAACGTAACGCCATAATTAGACACATTTCGAATATTTAAAACAAAAAGCTCAAATAATAATAAAGGAAAACATTACACAGCGAATTCAATTTGAGAAAACAACAATAGAACAATTGTTTCCGTATCAATTTCCAGTGAGCTTTTTATTTTATCACAGATTTACTTTAACCCAGATGAGATTGTGGATGAAATATAGGCCAGGAGATAATGCATCGGGCGCACGTCTCAAATAACCGACAACAACTAACAAGTAGTTTATAATCAAATTTTAACAGCTGGAGAACAGGTGTCTAAGTTGATTTGTTAACGAATCGTATAGAGATAATGAATTTAGCCCGAAGGTTATTAGACAAAATTTTGAATTAGTTTAACCAGAAATTTTGAGGAGTTTATATAAGATCGAGGATAAGTAAATTGTCGTGACAAAACTGAAATATTTGATTTTGACGAAAATGTTACGTTTGGGTTACGTATATTTTTCAAAATTTTAAGTTACTATGATATTTATTAGCAAAAAGTTTTAATTTTTTTTAATTCTTTCAAAACCACACTGATTCAATTTTTATTTTGAAAAATTATGTTTGGGACATCACTGGGATAGTATAGTAAATCAAGAAGAACGGGTGACCAATTTTGACCCGTTTTGACAACGCCAGAAAGACGGTAATGTTTTACGGTAGTGTTATGCGTATGGTGTTATGCGGCTGGACTGTTTTTGACATGTGAAGTGTCGTTGAACTTGTCCGAATTGTTGTGGTGACATAGGCTATATAAATTTTCAAAATGGCACTCGCTTATGAGAGGGATTGTTTTTTTCTTATCACAGCAATATTGTTATTAAAATGAAAGCCAATAAAACGATCATTTCTATATATAAAACTAATGTTTGGAATAAAATTATTACTAAAGCACAAAACATTATTTGAAATGATGAACAGAGAAAAACGAGAAATCAAATACTGCTGCAGTGCTGCGAGTCCCAAATGAATAATCGTTTTTTTATCTACTGGCAGAGAAAGGTCAAAAGTACGCATGGAGCATTTCAAAATATTGGATAAACTTGTTTTTCCTTTTTCAGTACTTTATTTTCAAGCAGTTGCGTCAATCTATTCTCATATTAATAATTGATCATGCAAAAATTCATACATAATTTGCCAGAAAAGACAACACAGACAACGATATTAACATTAAACAATTTAAAGTTACAGACCTTACCATCGCCCAAGACGCAAGCGGCAAGTCAAATCAAAGTAACAGAGTTAGAATTTCGAAACTTAAGTACTCGGATCGTTAGAACACGATCTATACTCAAAGTCATAAATCAAAAACAACTTATTACTTTAGCACCTTAAAAACTTATTACTTGCGACCTACTGCCATCAGCCGGGCGATGGGTTTTATTGAAATTAACAGCCATTTTTAATTCGTGTGTTTATTTGTTTTATGAACATTTAATAAGCTTTTTAGTGTTAACACGAAATAAAAAATAGAGCTTTAGATCTAAATATTCTTTTTTCACTTTAACATATTAAAGATACGTTATTAGCTTTTTGATTTTGGTCCTCAAGTCTAAACTATTTTTTTAATTATACAATTTTTTTTTATTATACACATCAGAGAGAAATTTGTGTGAAGACACTCTGTTCCCCATTTTCCGATCGAATTTAACACATTGGAGGAGTCGCATTTTGATTGAAGGAAATCAAATTCGTGCTTTATTTTGCCAAAACAGAGAAATCAAAATAATACATATCACCGAGGGTTTCAAGCTCACAAACGACTACAGACACTACGCCACAATGTTCTTAATCATTTTTACAACAAAAAAAGAAACTAAATCATAATCACACGAACAACAAACGAAAATCAATATTATAACAAAGATAATTCAAAAACGTATTGGTATCATTGAAATTGTTACCAGATGGTTGAACCAATACTGAAATCCCCATCGTGAAGATTTCGCGCGTCATGTTGGAAGCGAAATGCAGTGAAATAAAATGAGTTCAGAATGCACTTGGAGACAAATGGCAAAGACGGGGAGCTTTAGGTGTAACAATGTTAGATTTTTGTATGCTAAATTTGACTTAAATATGTGAATAAAAAGTCGAGAACCACATTCGAAACGAAATCTAACTTGTTGACATTGCTAACTTATTTGGAGCATTATTTAGCACAAATTCGAAAGCACATAAATTTTAAACATAAACAGTTTCCAAAATTGTATTTGAACCAACAATCACCGTGTGCACTCGGCTAGATAATCAGTATTAACTCCCTATTACCCTACACTACGATTGTAATACGTTTAATAATACCACTTGCTATAACAAGAATCGTTATAGCCATTTTATATCAAACTAGCGGACCCGGACGCGGCTACGCCTGCTTGAAATATAAGAATATAATTTGTATACAAATATAATTTCAATCTAGAT
>FAPY01001714.1:3940-14791 GCA_900067975.1 Heliconius heurippa | reverse complement strand
GTCGAATATTGCAAATTCCCGTCCGCAGTCTTAGCGAGCATCTACGTCCTATAAGTAACTCCTAAGTAAAATTTCAGATTCCTAGCACATGTAGTTTCTGAGACCTTTCGATTTTATATATATATAGATTTTTATTAAATAAGACTAAAAACTACTTTATAGAATTATCAACACAATAAAAGACTGAATAAAATCATTATTTTTAATTAAATCAAGCAATCAAATACTATATTTGCTACATCTGAACACTTAACAATAATATTTTTTAAATACTCACTGAGTTTAACCTGCCCGTCCAATCCCAATAGAATGTTATCAGATTTAATATCACGATGTATAACATGGTTGGTGTGGAGGAAGTGTAACGCTTGGAGGACCTCACGACACACCGCCGCGATCTGTCCTTCGTCCATACAAGTCTCCGTTACTACGTCAGTTAGCGAGCCACCTGCCAGATACTCCATTACTACCCAAAGCTCCTGAATGTGAAAAATATGGTTATATTATCTGTATGTAATTTTTTTTTAATTTGTAGCATGGGTGCCCACTGTGCCCACGGTGCACTGTTATATTTATAAAAAATGCTTTAATTATAATAATAGAAATTTTATAAAATGTAAGGGTTTTACAATATGTAATTATAAATTAACTATTACTATTTATATTAATCTTTTATATTAACCTTTCTTTTACAATATATATAAAATCTCATTGTCTTACTGTCATTGGCTACTATTTGGCGATCATTTGTAGTGTGGAATGAGAATACATTTATTGAAAATTAAAAATATTTGGAAGTCTAAACAAATATAGTAACCAAATAGATTTTTATAATATTTTGGCCTACTTTATAGTATTTTGTATTTGTTTCTTAAGTACCTCATTAACTAAATAGCTGTCCAGGTAATTGACTACATTATTATGCTTGTTCTCCCGCATCACTAGGATTTCATTTATAATCAGTTCCTTCTTAGGCTGCTGACTTAAATTCATTTGTTTAATAGCTACTTCCATACCCGTTGATGTTTCAATAGCTGTGTAAACTGTTCCTGATGCCCTAGAATTAAAATATATATATATATATATATGTTTAATAATGAATTATATAACCTTTTTTTTGTTCAATTTAGTCTCAATTTACAGTTTTTGTAACAGCTAAAATAATAAAGAAATTAATATTTACATCAAAATTATAAATTTATATATACATATAAATAAAAAACGCTTACCCTTGACCAATTTTTTCCATTTTCGTGTATTTCCTATTAGGATCTCCAACACTAACAATCGTTCGTAATTTTTCTAAAATTTCCTCGTCTGTCATTTTCTTTTTCCTTTGTTGCTGTCCTGTTGATCTTCTGTTAAAAAGATTTTTTTTATCAAATTAAGATATATAGCATATACCGGATGGAAACGTCTGCGTATTTCCTATGGGGATGGCAAAAGGACAAGATTTTCTGATTACAGTCCAAGCAATCAAATTTGCAAGATGACACAGTGAGACAGTGTCTGAATTTGGAGTATTTAATTAGGAGTATTTAGGAAACAAGACAAAGTGCTAAATTTCGTCGATCAACACGCAATGTCCAAAATCCGGATGGAAAGAGAAAGACTGATATATAGATTAGTGAAAAAGCTGAATGCAAATTTATGCTATATACCCAGTATCAGTTGGCGGCGTGCCGTTTGAGGGCGGGGGCAGGGGTGTAGGCTGCGGGTGCGCGGGGAGCGCTGGGTGGGGCGCGAGAGCGGGCGGTGTGTGTGCGCCCGCCGGGTTCTTGTTGCGGTCCAGTGCCGCCCCCGTCTCCCCTCGACTGCATATCTGTTCAAAATTATATATTTTATATACTGTTAGCATACAAGTGTAAATGTGGGTAGATTTAGGTGAAAAGACAATAAAAGCAGTGGAATTGTGTCAAACGGACACATTTGCTTGTCCGCTGAAGCCCTGATTGGAAAGTATCTAGTGTGTAGTGTTGTTCTTGAGTGATACATGTCACTTATTGTAATTACGTGGAACCTCTGTCCGAGTACGTTGGAAACATATAGACGGTATGTGTTTTTATCGTGTTTATTTTAAAAACGTGAAGCGCTTCCGTTTTCTAACAATACTATATTTAATTAATTGTAAATAAATAAAATTTATTGAAATCGAATGCAACATCCTTTTTATATAAGAATGACACTCAAAACCATCAAATGAATTTGCCACCGATAGTGACATGGTTTTTTTTATTCAAGACATTTAGATTGAAATATTATATTTACGGAATGCGTGGTAAGAGCAGGATGTGGTACATGAGGTGGTGAAGCTGGCGCAGTACGCGGGGGAGGTGCGGCTTCTTCTTCTTCTATTGGCTTTGTATACTGTAAAAACGTGTTAAAATATACTATTTATAGTAAAACTTACTGTTGAACTTACTTACTTACTGTACAATTTACATTGCAACAATGATTAATAAACAATCAATTAATTAAAAAAGTCAAACAATATGTTCCATTTAGGGCTTGTCTATGCTATCCATATAAGTCAATCATTTGTCCTAACAACTGCTCAAATATGTTTTAACCTGCTATGCTGATGTCATTGAAAAAGCTACAATTGATCGAAAGGTGTGACATTTTTATGGTAATGGAATCATTGAAAAAAATATACTAAATATGTTTATAACATTATAGTTTGTTTTTTAATATGGTTTCTATTTTCACACCTCTCTCCTACATGTTACAAAAAGGACCTACTAATAAAACAAATTCTTCTTTCTTTCATATGGTTATTTTAAGATCAATGGAGGATCGCAGGATGCAGGAGGAGGATTGCAGTTTGAGTTATCAAGCAGAGTAAATAAAAACGAAGTATAATAAAACACCCCCCTGAATGACAATCATGGATATGGTGTAAAAGATAAGGCTACAACAATTATTGCACTTACAATACTCTTGGTGCGATCAGGTCTTGAAGGTGGGGGAGGTGGGGGCTCTGGATGCTCTGTATCCGTTGGAGTAGAAGATGATGGACTACTAGACGACACTCTAGACACTGAGGAACCTGCAATGGACATAAAATAAATATCTATAAAATCGATAATTCATTTTTTCCTTAGTGATGGGTATCACGCAACTTAGCTGACTATTAAAATTTTTACTGACTTTTGATATGATTATGAATGATTCCATATTTTCGTTTTTTTAGGGTTTCATATTTCAAAAAGTAAACACAGAACCCTTATAGGATCACTTTTTTATTATAGTAACAATTTTAAAGGAAATTAACAGAACCTATTAAATTATAATAATAATATTTACCTGAATGTGTGGTATGCATCTGAGCCGATGTCATGTACTTAGATGGAGGTGGTTGTGTAGCAGAGGCGTCATACCACTTAAGAACATCTAGAACTGCCTGTGGGTTGCTTTTCTGCTCTTGTTTACTAATATTAGAAGCCATCAATAGCCGCGCCCACGCTTCCGGCATGCCCTTTAAAACAAATATAGTACTCAAATATAACCTATATAATAAAACAGATTTTGTTTTCTAATACAAACGGTATTAAAAAATTTTATGTATAAGAAATCATGCTTTTGATTGTGTGAAATAATAGTATTTTAGAAATTATAATAAATTACTATAAGAATGTAATTAGAGTTATTGAAGTGATAACTTATGTGATGGTAATAGTTAGATAAAACAATGTTTTAACCCTAATAATTTACTACATTCTATTATGCATGCTTACAAAAGTTAATATACATGTTATGTGCAAGTGATCTTAACAAACCATAAAAATTAAAACACAAGCTACTATTTAAAAATATAACAACATTATTTGCAATTATATATTATGTATGTACATTTGAAATAGTATTTTGAAGTAAATAATTAAATTTGTATTTAATATAACTACACATACTATTTATAGCAGGAAATTAAGAAATATGGCAAAAAATAAATATTACCCACTAGTATTATTTTGTGACGAAATAAAAAAAATTTTAAGACAGAAAATGAGAATGACAATAGCATTAAATGCACATATATAACCTGAGCTATTTGGTACTTACTGTTATAGGCAGCTTGAAACAAAAGCGGGCAATACAGGGAACTCAATTACATGGTTGTTGGATCCATATTTATATTACAAAATATCCATATATATCTAATATTTCAAGAAATATAATCTATATCATATATTCTAGACTTTTTACTTCTATTCTGTCAGTAATGACAGTATATGCCTCTATTTATTATCATTCCACAAGGCAGTAAGAATGGCATGCAACTATGTAGTTAGAATTCAATTATACTTTGGTTACAATTGTTGCAAGATAGTGCATTCTCAGTATACTATTAAGCATTTTAAATTCTTAAATATTTATATTTTAAGTAACAGATTTGCAATATAAAAATGTGTTGCAATATAAGAAAGCAAAGCTCACATATGCTGTATTAAAGGCAAAATAGACAAGCTTATTGTGGAAAAACCACAAAACATTGCTTTAGTGGATTACTGATAAATAAATAGTATTTTATAAATAATAAATTATTTTAGTGCCAGGTATTTAAAATTATTAAAATGTGTTTTTATTGGTGCTAATATCGAAAGCAAATTTGAATAAATGAGGCTTAAAAAAATTTACAAAGTAATATATTTTTTAAATTAATAACAATATTTAAGGAATTCTTATGAATTCTCAAATGACCAATATCTCCATGCTCTTGCACTCTTTAATACATTTATAAAAATACAGGTATGATATATGTATTTTACTATTAACAATCTAAATTATAACTGAATCAAGCATTAAATATAATAAAGATGATAAAATTAACTTACTGTGAACTCTCCAGTCACTGCATCAAACCCCACGTGCACTGTATGTTCAAAGTTAGTTGGATAACTTATATTTGGTTTACTATCATTGTGGGCTGTACTCTTGGAGCCTTTTATTTTAGCCTTTAAAGTTTTCTTTTTTCTATCACCACTATCATCAGGTTCTAAAAAAAATTATGAAAAATATTGAAGAAAAGATAATAAACCACAAAAATATTATGCTTTTAATAATTGTTACCAATAATTATAATATTTGTGTTTTGTTATATGTACATTTATTTGTATCTCAAGTATTCAGATTTAATAAGAATATATAAATCTATAGTTAACTTTGATTGTATATAATTCCAAAGAAAAATATGATAGTGATGATTGAGTGAGATATAAAAACAATCGTTATAATTGTTATGTTATAATAATACCTTTTGGTAGAGGCCTCATGTCAACTGAAGCTACAGAATCTACCCGGTCAGTAGCTCGATTGCTTGTTAGGCGCACTGGAGGTGCAGGAGGTTTATCTTCGTCGCTCGACATTCTTATTTGTATTACACGTCCTATTAAAATGTATTTACACTGCTATAAAGACACTTCAATACTGCCATAGATTTATGTACATATTCAAAGTTGTAATAAGCTATTGATAAATAGATATTTATAGACCAAAGTAGCTAAGTTTATAACAACAAAAAAAACATAACAATATCTTAGGATATTACTCATGGACGCGCCCCGCAAGGTTTGTAACTACGACAAAATGAACTTCTCAACATTTTCTTACCAATGAATTTATATGATTCAATTATACGTTGTACGTATTTACAGTATGTATATTTCCATCTCAATATTATTTTATACTTAAAACTTCACTCTTAGAAAAAAATTAAAATAACTTTACCATTCAACACAATACGACAGTAGCAATGACTAGAGCCGCCATTTATAGTGCTAGCAATTTATACTCTGTGGCTGCCATTGCTCTGTCAGTTAAAAATAATATCCAATACGATTTACGATATCTACAATACCCTACCGTATGTATGTGATAAGAGAATAACACTTAAAAATAATAATATTTTCAGACTTCAGCAGAAAGTGGGGAACGGAGTGTCTTAACACTCGGTCCCCTCTGCCTACCCTAGCGTGAAGATATTTTCGAACCTTTGATTGATCATGATATTATGCAGGTAAGAGTTTTTAACGCTGATTAAAACTATTACTATTATTATAATTATTAGACTTTGATTTGAATAATTAAAACCAAGACAATAATAAATTATATAATAAATATAATTAATCAAGATTTTTAGTTCCATTTCACAAACCATAATATTTACAAACAAAATGGGGCATATTGAAATATTAGCAATAAACACATAGTTACTTAATACAGATTATATATAAATATACCACATTACTTGTAGTGCTGTCATATTTTAATGACATTTATTACGATTATACATTTTTATTGTCAAAATGTATCATTGACTTATATTCGAGATGTATTTTATTTTCTCAATATTATTATAGCTTCATATTTTTACTTAATATTATTCAAGAGTTTATATATGCTAGACTAAGAACTTTATCGTTAAAATTTATTACATAAAATGCAATAAAACACTGGGACAAAATGGACGAAGTAAAGGTAATATTTTTTGTAATACATCAATTTATAGTTTTTTTGCATATAATTCATAAAAAAGTAACTCTTTTCTTATAGGCACAAGATTCGGCTAGTAAAAAATATGCTTTTGATGATTTAAGCAAGGAAGAATTAATTATAAAATGTAAGGGTCTCCTTACAATAGCTCAAAAAGCAAAACAATCTAAATCAGGTAATGTTTCTCTTATATTTAATAATATTTTAATGTATATTGTGTAATTTATATTAACTTTTTAATTCATAGATATCTAATTTTTTTTCTTATTTATAGAGCTTCAGAATGAAGTTACGAAATATAGGAAACAACTTGAAGTTTCTGAATCACAAAATAAAATTAAAGAAGGAAATGTACAAACATTGCAGGAATTAGTGGATTCTTTAACAGAACAAAAACTTACTTTCATTACGGAGATTGATACAACACAAAATAAACTTAGAACACTTGATGTAAAGTGTAAAAATTATGAAGAAGAAATTAATAAGCAAAAAACTGATCTTCTACAGAAAGATCAAAATGTTATAAATATGTCGCAAAAATTATCTGATCTGGACAGTGAAGTTATTTCTCTGAAAAGACAAAACAATAGACTACTAGAGGAAAATGAACAACTTATAACACAACTAGCAGACTTAGAAGCAAAAGCTGAAGAGTTTAATACTATTGGCTTGCAACAGAGAGAACAACTTAAAATACTAGAAGAAAAAGTTCAAAAAGGTATAATCATCTTAACTATGAATCTTTTTACTAAACTTCCAAAACATTTTCACAATGTTAAACAAAAAAAAATGTAAATATTTTCATGAATTATAAATTGAATCACTTATATTACATATTATGATTATTATTTATTTGTACACAATTGTATTTTATTTCTTTGTACACAATCATTTTCTAATGTTAAGTAACTATTTCTTATAAATTCTATAACAATAATTGTGGTAAAGTCATAATAAAAAAACAAGCTGTCTATTATATTATTTAATTACCTAGATTGGATATACATACATAATGAAGTATGATGTATACATCAGACTATCACATATAGAATCTTATTGTTGGATCTATAATTTGTTGGTTTACTAGATACCTACTTCTTTGCTAAAAATCTCTACTATAGTAGTAATCTACATAACTACACTCAATAACATTTTTTCTTATATATCTTCCATATCTTCAATGTTATTATAAGTATAGATTTAATAAAAGTTAATTAATTGCTTATAATCTCTATTTTTAAAATTTCAGATGAAACATATCAAAATGAAATTGAAAAACTAAGTGAAAAAATAAAAGAATTAGAAGCAATGTCTGAATCCACTGCATCTGTACATAATACTATTCAATTACAAGATTATGAAATGAAACTTGCAGAATTGACTAAATTATATGAATCTGAAAAGTCAAAAAAAGAAAAAGCTAACATTAAATTAAGAAGTTATAAAGATAAAATTTTAAAATGTGCAAATTGTATTAATCAATTAAAGAATTCAAGGTTTATTTTAACAAAAACTGTAAAAGAATATTCAGAAAATATACCTAAGTGGCAAAATGAAATACTTAGGGCATCAAAGGTTCTTGAAAATCAAATGAAAGATTTAAGTGACGAAAATAATGTATTAAAATATAAATTACAACTAAAAGAAAAAGAATTGCTTGAAGCATCTTCAGTCCAAAGTAAAGAATTAACTTCTGAAATAAATAGTCTTAAGGAGCATACTAGTTTTCTAAATTCTCAGTTACAAGATTTAACACAAGAACTTTTAGAATCAAATAAATGTAACATCATACTGAAAGATAATGTTGCTGAGTTAAAATCTAAAGAAATTAATTCAGAGTTATTACAACAGAATATTGAACAAAATGTAGAATTAAAAGAAAAAATTACTCAACTTCAATCACAGTTAGACATTGCATCTGCAAATTCTATAAAAAAAGAAGAAATAATAAAAAATCTAAATAATGATAAATCTAAATTAAATGAAATATTACAATCTAAAAATGAAGATAATGAGTCACAACAAAGAATGACCCTACTTGTAAAAGCTTTAGAAACTGAAAAATCTATACTAGTTAAGGAAAAACAAAATGCTAAAGACACTATAATTGAATTAGAAAATAAAAATAAAATACTTCAAGATGAAAAAAGGAAAATGAAAGATGAATTAGATAATTTGAAAAATTATATAAATGGTATAGAAAAAGAAAATGAAGAAATGAGAAATAACTACCAATTAGAAAAAGATGAACTTATAAAGGATCTTAAAACACAAGTAATGTTATCAAAAGAACAGTACAGTAAAATAAAGGTGGAGTACGACAATCTTCAGGATTTGAATGGCTTGTTGCAAGAAGAAGTTGAGACGTTAAAACTTTCTTTAGAACAACCAAAAGATGATACAGATAATTTGTCAGATTTAAATGTTTCTTTACAAGCAGATATTGTCAAATTAGAAACAAAACTAGGTGCATATAAACAAGAGAATGCCTCTCTTTTATTAGAAGTTAAAGAATTACGAAGTAAAATAAAAGATATTGACGGTTTGTCTGTGGAATACGAAGATATGAAATCTAAACTTGTTGGTTATAAGACTGAAAATGCTGAATTATTAAATGAAATGAAAGAAATAAATCAAGTACTTAAAGAGAGAGGAGAAGCTATATCGAAGCTTCAAAAAGCTATATCAGAAATGGAAAGGCTTATTGAAACACTAGAAAAAGATAGGGACACTGTAAAGGAAGAAAAAGATAATCTTTTAAAGCAAATAGACAATTTACAAGGTGATTTGAAAAATGCTACACAAAAAAGTACAGCTATAGAAGCAGTTATATCAGAGAATGAAGTTGCAATGAACCTTGTTAAGGAAAAAGATGCTTTAATTTTGAGTTTAAAAGAAGAACTGGATAAATTGAAACTACAAAGCTCTTCTGGTAATGTTCAATTTATAATTGTTTAATTACAATTTCAGATAAACATATTTATTACTATAATTATAATACTTGTACCCTTTATATATTTGTAGTATTTAAGATGCTGTAGCAAGGCGTCTGTTTGTAAATGTGAGGGTTGTGGTTTTGAGTCTCACTGGGGGTAAATGAATTTTTGTAATTTCGTCGTTCTGGTAAAAAGTGTAGTGTTAAGTGCCGCCACTCAACACACATGTCTCGAAAACTGGGAACGGAGTGCCTTAGCACTAGCACCAGGTACCTTCTGTCTACCTTGCTTCATACAGTTTGAATTTAAAATATATATACTTAACTGTTAGTTATTACTATAATATAATATTTTATGTACAGTCAGTCAACTAACTGCTTATTGCATTTTTAGTTGTAGAACTTCCTAATGAAGATATGTCTACATCAACTATATCAAGAGCTGAGGATAATACTCGTATGAGAGATTTAGATGACACTTTTGAAGACAAGTAAGTTTTTAGATAGAAGTATGTAGTTAAATTTTTTATATTGCATGGTCACAAACTATAAAATACTTGGCATCCCTATTGGACGGCATATAGTTTTTTTAATGATTCTAAAATAAGAAAGTCAAATTTTTATTCAATTTTGAAAACATGTTATGTCAACAAACAAACAAACATGTTTTTCGCCTCCTAGTCCGCCTATGACTAATATAATATTTTTAGTTCATATTTAATTTTAACATTTTATAATTATAGGTACACTAAGCTAAGAATGTTTGCATTGAAATTAAAAAAGAAATTAAACGAAACAGCAACTCAGTTACAATCCTCTGAACAAGAACAGACAAAACTAAAGAAACTTCTAGCTGATAAAAATTTAGATAATCAACAAAAGGTAATAAACTTGGATGGCCCTAACAACAATATGGAAGAAACAAATAAAACTGATGTTTCTGATTTGGAGTCGAAAATAAGGAGTTTGACGGCTGATTTGGAAGCTGTTGGAAATGCCACTGCAAAAATAGCAGAGTTAGAAGGTATAATATACATGAATTTGGCAACTTTTTGTGTACCAAATAGTAGATAACTACTATTTAATTTAATAAAAAGTGCTAATGAGTCGCCTGTAGCTTCAGCCAATTCTTTCCCCGAGTAGGGATCGACCTCACAACCGTCGCGTTACAGTCACACCCTTGTGCTCCTGCGGCCTCATTATGACCCTATTATTTCTTTGAAGATATAACGTGATAGCAATGGCAATATTAACAAATAACATTTATTTGAATTAGCGAGGCCGTGTCCCAGGGGTTCAAGGGTGTGATTGTAACTGTTAAGGCGCTCTAATTAAATAATTTATATTTCCATTTCTTCGCTCTGGTTGCGAGGCAAAGCGCGGCGTTGAGTTCTGCCTCCAAAATTCAACGGAAAGTGGGAAAC
>FAPY01001708.1:0-25034 GCA_900067975.1 Heliconius heurippa | reverse complement strand
TTTGGCCCCGCTCTCCCCTAAACATATTACTAATGATAAATAATCCATAGCATATATACTAATTTTCAACAGCACACTACATAATAGGCACAGGTGTTCAAATATGTCCGTCAGCGACCGACGCTCGTTGTCTGACCAACTAATGCCGTACCGGAAAATTGGACAACGTCTGCCCAATCACACGCGACACTCCACGCAGATTAGCTTGCTGCCCACCACCTAGAGCCTGCCACGTTCGTTTTGCGTGTATCGTAACTAAAATCCACACTCTTCCGCTCTCCATTGACCCTCGGATCCGGGAACTTCGTGCGCCTTCCGCAGATAAAGCGGAATTGGACAGCGTCGCCAATATTACACGGAATTGATTCAGCTGGCGTGTTGAAATCATATGTCTTTCCGTTCCCGCGAAATGGGCTATAGTCATTTGTGAATAGTGTTCTAAAACCTCGTGGCCGAAATTTCAAACTGGGAGGCTTTGCAGGGATTTATATTTCACGTAGTTACTCCACTAGACGTACGAGTTACATACTACTTTATTATTTTGTACAGCATTTCAAGGTAAAACATCTGTACATCTTATGAATTTATTTGAATATTGGGCAGGAAGTGTAAGGTCACGATCGACTTCGACAAAAAGTAACCCTCAGACGTGACGCGGCAGAGCTTTGCTGAACGCGTCTCATCATTCAAATCTTTATTTAGCATTCTAAGTGGCGACGGTGGTTTTAATTTTTTAGGCTCACTAAAGCGTCCATATTGTATTCACCTCGCGTTCTCACCACACTTTCAGGTATGTACCTAGCTAATGGTGGTCTACGTTGAACGGTCAGGCCGTGGCAGATGCTGGCGAAGCTGCATTTAATATTGTACTCTAAAGTTTTATGCTTTGAGTCTAAATTAAAAAATTACAATTCAATTTATAAGCTGTTTTAAACACGGGCTATTCTTTGAGTAGTAGTTTGCATAGTTATGTGCGCGTTTATCTATGCTATATCGGTCGGTACAGGCGTCGTGACGCAGGACAGTGTTGAGGAGGTTCATTAAACAATTTAAGGATAAATAATAGGTATATTGTATCCTTTTAAAATATATAAATGGATTTTCAAATTATCAAGAATTCTATATTTGTGTTTTTGGGGAAAAATAAAAATTTATATAAATAAATAATTTCATTAAAATTTTCTCTTAAGAAAAATAATATAATTATATTTACATACGCTGAGAATTGAACTGGTAGTCTCAGTGTATTATGTAAGGTTAATCTTAGAATGGTAATAATTTACGTAGTATACTACAAATTCGTCATTCAGTACAAATTAACGTGGCTATTGTATTTACTCCATTACCCGTCGAGGCCGCCTGTATCAAGTATTTATAGTGTTTGAGGTGCTTCATAAATATGCAGTGGTAGGCGCTCGCCTTGCCGACAGCAGCTATTCAGCCAGCGCTCAGCTCTGAAGGATATGACGCAAAATGTAAAAAACGAGCCATTTTTTGTGTTTTATCTCACTTTCATTAATTAAAAACGTTTAAAATAGTCACGCTAAAAAATCTCTTAAACTTAATAAGATGACGTGGTTTTAGTATAGTAATAGATTTAAACTGTCATTTAGATAATAACTGCGATTGGATATAAAAAAATAGAATTTAATAATACTTAATAAGAAATAATTAAAAAAAAACACTGTTCCAACGATGTTCCGAAATTATTCTCGGATAAAAATTTTGTTACAACTATAACTAAAATTAAAAGATTTAAATATATTAGCATAATTTTCTTAGTATATTGATATATCATAGATATATGATAGATATATTACATAGATATATAGATATAATATAGTTGCTTTAGGTATGTTACAGACTGCCTCTTGCACCTTGTACCGCTTCCTCCGCTGCACGGTTGGTTAGTCGCAGCGTGCCTTACCTCACTTTCAACAGAAACTTCGCGATGTATTTCCCTTGCATTTTTTAGAGTATCGCTTTTGTAGGCCCCACTTGTTTTAATATTGGAGCTGTGTGGGATTTTCTCGATCCTATTTTTGTTACTCCGTTATTTTAACGTCGTCAGCTCAGGAAATTACATTTTCTTCAAGATGTTATTTAATTTTAATATATTGTTATTTTGCGTTAAAAGACTGGACTACAGAGAGTTAAAAGTTAATAATTGAGTGTGGATATGAGATTGATTTTTAAAAGCTTAAATACATGTCAATATATTGGTAGGTATAGTAGGTACATAGCCACATCTAGTATACAAAGCTACCTATAATAATGTAAACACAATTCTATACAAACCTATATAATGTTTGTGTTTGTTTAAAAAATAAACAACACAATAAGTAAAAAGTAAACCTGCCTGTGCGTTACGTCAAGAATACAAGTAAGTATCTATCTATAGAGGGCATCTCCCCGAGTCGTCTTACAAGCCGACCTCAGCCATTGTCGCCATTCAATCGTGGGTGACATCTCACCTGTCAGTAACCCAACGCAACGATAATCATCACGAATTCATTTAAAAACCACCGATTGTTAGCTACCCTGAGACCGCCCCCAAAATTTAAAGGGTTGATAAATATATCAAAGCCTCTCTATCCTTTGTATGGCAAGTACCCGAACTTTGGCCATACGACACCTGTATTTTAATATAACAACGATTCATCGATTCTATTGTACGTAAACAATTGCATACAAATATCGATTATTTAACATCGATGGGTACATGTTTTGAATGATGTTTTATCGATACCTGTTGCTGGCCCACCCAGAATGTATGACGAATTATAAAAATAATTATTATATATAAGTACGTATAATAATATATTTTTTTATATTTTTTATTGACTGGTAAATCTGGATTATTAACTTGGAATAAATTGGAACATTCTTAATAGGATTTTTTTTTCAGTTTCCGCCGAATTCTGGAGGCATCGCGTGTTGAGTGGCGGAACCCAACACTATGCCACGTAACGATGCAAAAACATCATTACCAGAACGAGGAAATGAAAATGTTAAATATTTCATTTCCTCGACCGAGAATAGAACCCGTGTTTGCAGTCTTTATACTTGAGTCCCCTGCGCTACGACTGGCCGACTTCGATATTATTATGTTACAGATAAATAATTAAAATACATTTGTACATTTTATGTCTTTTTATAGAAACTAAACAATAAACCAAGAATTGTCAAAAGAGTGGCATTATAGAACGACTTATATAAACATTCAAAATCGTTCTTCAATTAACATAAATTCAATTAGGTAAGTATTAATAAATTCGTTCATAACACTTTTTTCAAGTGTATACAAAATATCTAACTGGAGCAAATTGCTATTAGCGGACTGGTTTTTTGTGAAACTTCCAATTGTAAAGTTACATTTAAAACTAAGTTTCGATTGTGACATTTTTTTTCTAACTTCGATAACGTAATATGATGAAACATTTGTGTGGATTTCGTAAGTCTTCAAAAACATTTTCAACTTCTGCCAACTTTGGCTAAATGTTAAAAATAAATAAAACTCACTCACGTGAGTTAACAAAGGTTACCTAATAAGTTTAATATTGATTAGGCAACTTAATTTTTGCCATTGCTTATTTTAGTAAGTATAAAAGTATGGCAGCTTCCAAAATTAAATATGTCAAGTTGGACATTTAGGCGTATTGATATCTATTACTTAGCTGCCAGTCAAACTTTTATTGGCATTCTATTTAATATTTTCTTCACGTTTATTTTGAAATCCGACAGAAGTTTTATTATAGTACATAATTGGTATTAACATCTTTAACCTTTTAATCGTTTCGTCATCATTATTATTTTATATGAACACCTGATAGGTTTATTCAATCGTTATTAATATGTCATTGCCATTGAGACGAGTCAATGCGTATCCATTAATTTAAGTAAACAGTAATAACATGTACGTTTCTTTATTCTCAAATTTTATTATTTTTTATAATTATCTAAATTATTCTAAAGTTATACTTAAATATATACGGTTACTTGTCTTATTATTATATGTCTAGACATATGAATTATTTTGGGTATATTTTAATCCCTCGGTGGGCGAGCCCGACTCGCGCTTGACCGGTTTTTTTTTTCGTTTCCCCGCTCTGGCAGACGAAGCTCGCCGTTGGATTCCTCCAATCAACACGCTGTCATAAAACCTTGGCGGGACATTGAAAACGGAGTGACTTAACAATAAGTTTTCTCTGTATACCTGCTTAAATGGAAAAAAAAATTATATGTAAGATTTCTAAATAAATTACAAATTGCTGTATTAGAATATATTTCTGATATATAAAATTAGAATACCTATAAAGCAAGTGACGTCTATTATTTGCGGCGTGCTAAGTCCGCGTGACGCGACGTGCCAGAGTGCCGATTACCCTCCCGCAGTTGGCACCGACATACCTACTTCTACATTTCTGCATATAAAATGACATATGGATAAGCGTTTACATTTTATAGTGGAGTAAAACAATATCACTGTCATACTTTTTTTTCTTTTATTTAATTGTATTGAATCTAAAATATAAAAAATCTGAAATGTGTTTACAAATACTTTATATATTATATAGCAAGTAATCAAAGTTAAGAAGGCGGTTCATAAGATATTAGGTATAAGTAGATATATTAAAAAGGCCGAAAGTGAACTGAATATTAGAGAAATATATACTTTTTGTAATTTTGTAAGTACTGGACGAACAATGAGCATTCCGTTAGATTCTTTATAAGTAGATAGGTACGTATTACGTACATACACCACACGCACGTGTCTACTGCGCGTGACATTGACGTGACAGAGTACCGATTAGACACCCGTGTACCTTCATTGCGTTTATCTAGCATCTTATTATTAGCACAATGTTAGACGCCATTTAATTCAATATTCATCTCATAATTCAGCACTAAAATCTTTCTTTTTGTATTTCTATAGGTATCTTGAAAGTAATAGGGATAATGAAAATAAAAAAATAAAATGGTCGTGGTGTTCCGTTTTTTTTTACTTTGAGATACAGAACCTTAAAGACATAAATAAAGTTAAAATTTTAAATTGTACTTAAATAGTAAATCCATATTTAATTGCGAGATGTTCGTGAACAACGATATAGGTACTCGTATATGAGTATAGCGCAGATACACGCAGTATCAGGGCTGTGGCTGACAGATAGAGTGGCGGTTAGTCGATCGCTGCCTCCGATCAAGAGTAATACTGACATAAAAATTATATATATGTATAAGCATAAAATATTTGGCACTTTTAAATGCATTTATATTTGGCGTAAAAATATCAATAAGACTCGTATTTATAGATATTTCTCTCTTTTGTAAAATCAACTTTGTTTAATCGTTTCTCAATAAATACGAAGAAGGTTGTTAATTTGAGGCCGTTGTGGCGTAGGCAAAGAGCGTTATTGACTCTCAACATTGAATGCCTCCAGAAATTGGCAAAAATTTGGGAATGGAATGTTATAATTATAACACTAGGTTCTTAGTAAAAAATAAACACATAAATTACAGATATAATTCCGTCCTCTTATTTAAGATTTAATTTGATACCGTCTTTGTTTCTTTACTAAAAATATATTTTTTATTTAGCATAAGCTTGGCATAAAGTACCTTAGTACGTCATCGGCTGACTGTAGCGCTTAGTTAGCAAAAACCTAATTAAATTTAGTTTGCAAATTGTTTTGTCATCGACAGAATTTTTTATCGTAGAAATAAAAATCTTCATAAAAAATATATTGAAAATTTTAGGTACATCTATTGTAAGATCCGATATAATCTACTTCAGCACAAGACAAGACGTGGTTTTCGAAGTGGCTTCTTAGGATTTGCGTCATTACAATCGTAAATTTATTTTCAATTTAACAATTAACAACGACAACTAAACTTATCCAAAAAACCTAAATATCGACTGCATCCGGCGAAATAATTTGCAACCTCGAGCCAAGTTACCAAGTAGTTTGTTAGCCAAGCGCAAACAGCAGCCAAGAACATCGTGACACCTACCTACCCATGATGGTCTCCAGATCCGTATCCTTAAATACACACTCCTAGCGGCGTCTCACTCGCGCTAAGAAAATGAAACGGACCAATGAGGGGGTGGGGTGACACGCATTTCCGGGCTCGGCTCCAATCAGCTGCTGGAACAAAGGAGACGCGATAGCTACTTACGTACAAGTAGCTACGGCGAGGGGCTATAAGTAAAACACTGGGACCAGTACACATGCTTGTGTTTTTCTAGTTCTACCTGCGACAAATTTAGTGGGGGTATCACTTGCGTGTTTATTCATTTAGCGGAAGATTATGTTTAGATTTTTTTATGATGTGTAATAATTATAGTATTAATTGTATATTAATTTTAAATATCTTAACATTTTTCTAAGTATTTTTCACAAAATTAAAATATAAGGGTAGGTACAGAAACTTGTATCGTTCAAGAGGCGTGGGTTCGAGTTCCACTTTCAGATTTTTATAAGTTCTTTGATGTTAATATTAAAATTAGTTTTCATTTCAGAATATATTCAAAATAAGATAGTTTTACGATCATCAAGCATACCAAATTTAAAAAATAAGAGTAATGTAACGTAGATATAGTTAGGCATATAAACAAATAGCTGCCCCAAACAACTTCATTTCAATCTTTGCAAATAAAAACGGCATTATCTCAAAAGACATCCTATTACAGCTTATTTTTTCAGACGACTCTCGGAATCCTCGTGTTGTTAAAAGTACATTTTTCTTTCGCAGTCCTCATGCGAGGTACTTGGCATACCGAGGACCCTTCCTCCTCTCATTGTAACCCAAATAGTATCTTATAAGTCGGTAACACAGTTGCAAATGTAATAATCTAATAGCGCACGCCCTGTAAGACTACAATTTGACTATCGCGAATTTCCTGCGTCGCCGCGGCCATGAAAAGTTTGATAGCGCCGCGGTCTCTCAAGGTAAAACTAAGGTTGGGTCTCCGGTGTGAGGGATTAGTTTTGTCTGCAGCGCGTCGAGATGGTAAGAAACAAATCTGCGTAAGGTACGGGTGTCGAGTAACTCGTGTTCTTACCCTCTCTCCTTTGTTCGGGCCGGAAGAGTGCGCTAGAATTACATGCTCGAGTCTGATGTGCGCTTATTTTTTACGGCGCTATATGGTACTCCGACTTCGTATAGTTATGCAGTTCAACGACTGAAGGAATGAGGGGGCGGTTGAGTAGGTAAACAAAACATGTTTGCAGTTTTGATTTAGGGAAAAGCGTGAAAGAGTGCTATAGTCCTTTATAAAAATACAAGCTTTACGCCTCAATGCCGCCGGCGTATTATATTTCTTTTTAAATAAAACGGCTCAAACCCGCCCCGCGCCGGCGAATACCTCCGCTATTTCCAACGTTTACAATTTGGGCAATTTACTTAACATTACAAGAACTAATTAACAAACAACCCGTTGACTAGACATTTTGCACCGTTCATGAGTTTTTACAGATTTCCCCGTGCAGACCCAGGCTCATTGACTTCCGGGCCCCGTCGCCGCGCGCTCCATCCCGCATACTGATATCCAGATTAAATTACTCGGCCAACTATTTTACACAAAACCCGAGGCCATAATTAAAGTCCAGAACGAAAATGGGGAGAATCAAACGTGTTATCTGACCAAGGAGAAATAACGTTTCCACGCTGAATAGTTCCCAAGTCGGTAGCGAGTGAGCGGAATAAATAATTATTGCGGCAATCTAAAGTTAGTAGCGATGCGGGAGCTTCCCTGTTGATACCTAATGAACACAGCTTCCTATTGGCTGTTGATTTCCTGATACTATATTACCTACTCTAACTTTGATTTTATATCTAATTTGCTAATAATAGTGTTTTTGTTTTAGTATAAAAATTATACTTATTTCTAATAAGTAGGTGTATTAGTTATATTTAATTATAATATGTAGATTTATGAGGTGTACTTAATTCTTAATCGAAATTACATTCAATAAGCATACCATAAAATCAATAGCGAGAGGAAATACAATCCCATTTGACGGTGTCTGAAATAAACCATTCTTTGCATTGAAAGGGGAATAATCTGAGTGTAGCAACGGGGGTTTAATCAGAAATCCGTGAATTGCTTTAAATCGAGGAAAACGCAGGATATATCCTTTGTGTCGGCAATTTCCCGCGTGCGTGGGGCTAATACTATCAACGCGTAATGACTTCCTTAATTAATTCGCAATATTGTCGCGTCTCACCCGCGCCTCCGTCTAAACTACTTGTCGCTTACACAATGGCGCGAAATATGGGCGGTTATAGTATGTATCCGGCTGCGAAGAAAGATAGTATGTTTATACTAAAGCGAAAATCATTGCTATTCTTATTCTATTCCATTATTTTAATATGAACATAATTTTTTTCAAATAAAATTCATCCAAGAAATTCTATTTTTAATATATTTACTTAATAATAGTTCTTGGGTGCCGTGAAAAACGATATTCCCCTAGATTTCAGGCTTTTTTTTCTTTAGGGTAGGCAGAGGCAACCTAACGTTGAGACACTTGTTCCCCACTTTAGTTTATACTGTAGCATGTCATATATTCGTTATAATTGTAATTATTTTTATTTTTAGTAACAAAATAATCTTAATGTATTATTACAAAACGCTCATTAAAATAAATGATCAAAGAAAAACACCTAGTTAATATAAAAGTAGGTACATCCCATATTACGCGGCGTATCACTGGCCACTGTTTTACATAAGCCCGTATAAGTACATAGCCTTCGGAAGAGGGCCCGTTGCCTAGCACCGGAGGCAGTAAGAAGTTATTTTAGGGGAATATTGCGAGACATCAGAGGCTTATCTTTACGGCAGGTGTTCCCTTAGGGAACAAATTCACGAAATATGTCGCGACTTACGAGGATCACGGTAACGCGTCCTAGAAGTGTACGACGTCATTTTGATACCAATTTTTTATAACGTCAAGACGATTTGGTTGAGATAGCGTTCTATCGTCTAAAGTGTTTTATCAACATAAAAATTAAGTAGTTTATACAGTATCTTATATAATATATAAAGTAGTAACTGTAGGTGTCATAAAAGTATTTTTTTAGCTTCACATTGTATGCCACATTTAGCTGGGTAGGCAGAAGGTACCTGGGATTTTGGTGTTAAGACCCCTTTACTTCGACATAATAGCGAAGAAATAAAAATATTAAATATTTAATTTGCTCGAATGGGAATCGAACATACAACCTTTAGTGATAACAGATACACGCTGATTCCCCTGCATCCCCATTGGCCTTAAAAAGAGCATAAATTTGACATTATAGATAAGAAATAGGTTACCTATTTTTTAAATTATAATGGAAACTATATTTATATCAAAAATATTCTGAAATTACTAATATAATCTCAAATTAGTAGCTATACAACATGTCAGACATATTAAAAGACAAATTAGACAAGTTTCGTCACTCACAGAATCTACCCACGTGTTGTGCCCACCAGGCACATGTGAACATCCAAACTTACATCAAAGCTGGCTCATTAACATCGAAACATACTCACCTAAGTCACGTTAATAAGCAATTACGAGTAAATAGATTAAAGATATAACACCCTACAATTCACCTGTAGGCTTTAGATTTCAATTTCATACCTTTGATCTTGGGAAGCTCTTGAATCGATTTATAATCATTGTTTGACAGTTCTCCGAGTAGACTTTAGAATTGTTTTCGATACAATAAATTGTTTTACATTATTATTCAACTAAAGTATCGGTTGGTGTTCGGTGTATTTTGTTCGTCTGTTTGTAAATGTTCTGAAGGGATTTTGGTAAATGATAATAAAATGGGTTGTATTTAATTATTTTAGTATAGTTGATATATGAAAATATAATGATGTTATGTTTCTTTCATTATAATAAATGTAGAGTATTTACTCAAATAAGACTAACTTGCATATAAACATCAAAATTGAGCCATAATTGAGGCCAGTCGTGGCGCAGGAGCACAATTATACCTCTACGAAGTGACTATAAACGCAACAGGTCGTGAGTTCGATTCCCAGTCGAATATATGAAATATTTAATATTTTCATTTTCTCGCTCTGGTAACGAGGCAAAATGCGGCGTTAAGTTCTACCACTCAAAAAAAAGCCTCCAAAATTAGGTGGAAAGTGGGAAATGGAAGTGTTTTAATGGGAACAGAGTGTTTTAACACTAGGTTCAGAGGTTCCATTGACCTACCCTGCTATATCCGGGCTAGGTACAGGGTAGAGCTAAAAAAAAAATCACATCATAATTTCCCAGTAGACATAAACAGTTTCAACTAAAGTGTACGTACGCAAAGGTAATTGCAAACAGCTCGTTTCATTACACATTGTAAAAGTTTATGAAATCTAAACATTCAGAAATAAACTGTTGCTCACGTCAGTTTAATAAAAATGACGCGAGAGACGTCCCGAGGGAGTCTCATTGTGCGCCCACAATGAGTGCTCCTGATTGGCGGAAGGATGTTCTCACTAAATAAAAAAATATCATCGCACCATTTCGTGCAATTTTCGACGAATTTTCAAACGATAAAACCTGTCATTTCGCTGTTGACGCGCCTATAAAATATTCATGCGAACGGGCCAGAGATGAGCGATTTTTTCTTCGATTTACGCGTCGAAATAAGATGTCATTTTCCGTGTCATTAGCGGCGACGGCACTATATATACGCAAATAGGATAAAACGACACCCGGTCGATCGACTGTTTGACACACCATTGATAAATTGCGCTTTATTAAGACCGTTCGACGTCTTTTTCTTTATATTTCTTTCCAATTTTTCTTGTAAACGCTTTCAGGCAGCGTCAGATACTCTTACATTATTGATATTGAAACGTTTGTTTGTTATCGCGACGTATTTGATTTGATGGCGTGAACGAATTCTAAAAATAGATTGAACGAGTTCAGGTTTCCAGTTCAAATTAATCGCTAAACAACTCTCCATGGACGTGCACAGGTGTCGGCAAGCATCCGCATTTCATAGCGAGGAAAATTCGATTGGAATAAAACTCGTTCCCGATAGTGGAAGCTCGTTGAGCCCTCTCTTTGCGGCGAAATCGCGCGGACTAGTTTATCTCACCCGTTCACTTACCCGCTACCGCCATCCACAAAGGAATCTAGTACGATAATCTGCCGATGCTTTCGATAAGGGAGACTGTTTATCAGTTTTCAAGAGTCCCTTGCAAGCGGCTAGCTGACTCTATAGATACTTTTAAAAGCTAGATAAATCGAAAGCTTTTCAATATGCTATTTAGTTTTAGATTTGGCTAATCAAATTGTTTTTATTAACCTCAAGCGTAATAGTATTTATAAATAATACAGTAGTAAAAACACAAATTAAAATCATAATAACCCTATCTATGGAGCGGCGTTCGGCTGCACGATAGTTGAGGGTCCGCTGCTGAGGGGATTGATTATATTTAAATATTTTTGATTCCTTGGTTTGGTGAGAGGAAATGTCATACTACTACCTCACACTCAGGTTCTAGCATAAAGAAAGAACAATTTTAACCCTCGCTGTATAGGAGACAAGAAGAAAATCTAAACGTAAGTATAAAGTAGAGATATAAAGATTTTCCTTAATATATTGATATTACTTCATTCAGTTTATTGTAAAATCTTAAACAAATAATACTAAATTATATAAGTAAACATAGGTATAACTGCCGAATTGGACGTCAACAAAACTAACACTTTTACGACTTTACTACGAAACCTTATTACGAGTAGGTATATCAATATAATAAAGTAATTATTTCACAAACGTAGCCAGCAGCTCCACCCTGGTAGGTTCCAGCGGCTTACTCCAGCCCCACGCCGGGCGCCATGCGACAATATTGCGCTGCCCGTGTCCCGGACTAATCCCCGGATTCATTTATTTTTGACAACGCAATACGATTTTATCTCACGGCTTCTGATGCTGTTTGCCGTCTGTTATTATGCTCCCACCATATTCGGGATACTTATTTATTTACTTAACCACCCTTATAAGGGTGACCTGACTTTTAATGCTGCGTTTAGTGGTTGATTTAATTTTAGATTTGAATGTGTTTTAAAATGCAGTGTTGCTATAAACAAAAAAGGCACTTTTTTATATTTACTATTTACGTTTGGAATATATAATACAGTACTTATGTAATAAAAATATATTAATTAATGCTATGTGGATAATTGACTGATAGGAAAAATAAAATCTTTATCAAAACTTATATGTTTTCAAATTATTATATTAAAAATCCTAGTATGACACATAGGTACCTATAATTTTAAAATATTTATAATAATAATAATAATTAAAATTATTTTCGCTCACGTGTTTTCTCTCCTACTCTCAGTCTAAGTGGAACGAACGAATGTAAGTGACAGGTTTCGTAGGAATGTACTTGAAATTTTAATTATTATTTCACTATTTAATTGATTTGGCTCTTTTAATCATATTCTAAAAGTAAATATAGCTCGGTTAGTTCATGGTAATATACTCGTATAAGTATATACTTAATAAAATATACTGACTTTAAGTTCGTTAGAGTTAATTTCATAATTCATAACAATAACGCCTGCACTCGTTATTGCTTTGAAGTGTTTGTATAAAAAAAAATGTAACGTTTATTATTATATTTTTTCCACAGCTATAGATAACTGGTAAGGTCGTTCGAATCCACAACCATTGCGTGTACATTAACCCACTGCGTCACAAAGACCTCAAAAAATTTAAGATTGTTTATATTCAAGATCAGATAACAAAATTCAAGAAATATTTACATAACTTATTAAAAACTTTGACGGCCGAATGAAAATGAAAATGAGACACGTCAAAGAATGCAGAAAAAACAACGAAATATCCACGAGACAATGGAGAATTTTGTGCGTAACGAAAGAAAACGGAGTTTTTATCATGGAAATTGCGGGTGAACACTCGGCCGGGGGTTCCCCTACTTCTTGGAGTCTGTTTTTTAATTATCGTGTTTGGCAATTAGTTTCGGGAAACGATCTTTTTTCCCTATTTCCCCCCAACTTGTCCACGCTTAATGAGGTAATTTATAGTCTAAATACGGTATTCGCTTATATATACATTTACTTTTTCATTAAGCTTTGAAATAAAAATGCTTGATAAGAATATACCTACTTTTTTATTTACTTCGCTTCTGATATACAAATAAGCTTATACTTATATGCTTATTAAAAAAATATATAATAACACCTAATAGAAGTGTCTTATAATATATTATTATTATTTCATAAAATAAATGACGTAGGAAAGAAATGTTCGAACACAAAGTGTAATACACAGGGGACAAGCGTGCTTTGAAGTGGGCAAACAAATTGCTAAGACACTTATCAGGATTCCGGAGCTTCGCCCGAATTACGTACCGTTTTTAGGACTGGAATAATTTAAGCTTCTGACCTCAGCTAAATATATTTGGATACAAAAAGTTTAAAATAAAATGCTGTTGTTTAATATAATTGTGATATTAAAGTTATTTAAGGTTTAATTATAACGTGATAACATCAGGTAGGTAATATTTTGAAAGTTATAGCAGTTCTTGACATTTAGAAAATGTCGGTCAAGTGTTGACATAAAAGCTGACAAATTTAAGTTTGCGTGCTTATAGGTATATGAAATGGACTACAATTATAAATATGCACCTAATAGTTTTTATCTTTAATATATTTTTCGTTAATTTCGTTAATGCTCATTTATTTTGATTGCTTTGACTTAGAAACCTGAGTTTTTCTATGCTACAAATTTAATACGCGACCTCGATATAAATAGTCTTGACAGACGGATAGACGTACAACAAAGTGATACTGTAAATTACCGTTTACACACGTTGAGGTACGGAACCCTAAAATATGTCTAACTAACTATTGAAAAATATTCAATTATAACACACAACCATATCAAAGACCACAATTAACCTCTACATATATGACAGAAGAACTTTTTAAAACACTGTAATTAAAGCGTAAGTTGAAAGCAGTCGAGGTCTAGCATCGTTCGGGATGGAACTTGCCAATAACAAATGCTCTAACAGATGTTTCGTACTAGTGCCAAATCACTAGGACTTCGGGACCGCATCCCTCTTGTTTTTTACGGAGGGTTCGGCTAATCTGCGCCGCTAAGCACCTATCATGTGGAGTAATAACAGGGCTCGATTCGGTTAGTGCTGACATTATTAAATCTTTTTTTATTTGCAGTGGTTGTGGTTAAAACAAGTGCGCCTATACTGTTTTGTTGCTCGCTTTTTAATACAATGTATGTAATAACGAGAAAATATGTTTGGATTATTTTTGTCGTAACGCGTTTTCGGAGAATAAGCAATAAATTTGCGTGAGTATTTTTATTTACCTTCTTGTTATGGAGAAGAAGAACAAAAATATCAAAAGACCAAAAGAAATTATTAAATGGTATGTCTTTGGAGAAAACGTTTGATTTGTAATAATTTTTGAAATATAAGCAATAAATTAAAGGAAATGTTTTTATTCATTTGTATGGAATAGTTTTAAATTATATCGTAATGAAAAAAATATATTTTTTATAATAAATAGGTGTAGATGTTCACCGGAAAAGCTTAACAATTTTCGAGGGCCATTAAGTTGGTTATAAAAGTTTGACGCGGCGACCGACTCAAATCAAGGAAATTAAAATTCTCAAAGAGAGGGCAGTTTCAACAAATCCCACCACTAAAATGCGTATATATCTCCGAGGACGTTGTAAAAAATCATTGCCTCCGTCTACCCTGGGCCCTCGGCGAGGGGAAAAATCTAATCTGTGCATTTTTTGCGGGACCGCGATGCCACAAAGAATTTCATTTCCCACTGTTCATCCATCTCTATTTCACTGACGGCTCTTGTTCTTGCCCCCTCTCCCGCGTCGCGCCTTCCGCCCCGCGAATCCCTCAGTTTTTTAGACTTCCTTGTTCGGAGATAAGGTTAAGTGAATCTCGTCTTATTAGTTGTTAGTTAACAGTTTTTTCGTCTATAGAGATTGAGATCAGTTGTGGCGGAGGGAACAAGTGTGTAACGCAAGCGTAAATGCGACAGTTTGTGGGTTCTAACCTCAGTCGAGAAAATGACATGTTTAAAATTTTCATTTCTCCGCCCTGGTGTCGGGGCAGAGCGCGACCTCAAAACGAGCCTCCAGAAACACTAGGCTCCCTCGGCCTACCCTACTACACAATGATAATTGTATGTATTGTATAGGTATATATATAAGATATTAAAGAAAAACACGTATTTACCATAGTTTTATTAAATGAAGATGTAAAGGAAGTAGCGAAAAAACTTTAATAACAACACAATATTAAACGTCATGTTTATCATATAATAGTAGACGTCAGATAGCGAAAGTCAAAGTTTAATTGTCCAAGTATCAACCACCGCGGGCCTCCACGAAAACAGCACAACACAATTGTATACAATTGCCATCAAATGTATGGACATTGACGCTTTGTGCATTTATTGCCGCTCATTGATACGTAATTGTCAATAAATATCTACGGGATCGGAGTTTAATGTGGGTTTGGGTGAAAAAGTTATGTTTTATTAATATTTTTATGAGAACGTTTAGGAAGGACGATAAGATCTGCCTTGGGAAGTTTTTTCTTTCAATTTCCGTCACGATTTGTACACTCATTATTGGTGAGCCGATGGGGGCGATAGGGGCAGTGGTCGCATGCTATCGAGAGCGCGATGTTATCGTGTCTCTTAGCGACTTTCATCGGGGCTTTTGATTGTCCCCGGCCTCCCCCTTCCTTGTAGACGCCTGTGAAACGTGATTTCTATGACTGCCAGTCTTTATGATTTATTTCTGAACGAATTATTACAATATAAAACTTTCCGAAGTGTTTGTTAAACAAATTTATGAGTAATGGGTAAATGGTTGTCGTTTCACTTTTGATATATGGGCACAACTTGCCTAAATGGGAAAATAGTTTGGACTTTCGCTTATATTGAAGTGTGCCTATACGTTTCGGCGGAAAATTGGGAACGGAAGTATCTTAACACTAGATTCCCAGGTTTCCTTTATCTACCGTGCTATGTGCGGGACACAGTGTGAAGCTATAAAAACGTAGGTATACGTAGGTATACCAACCTGTTTATTAGAACAAAATCTTTTACTTGAAAATGTAAACAAATATATTTCTAACTCTAGCAGTACGACACAGATACTTTAAAAATCCTAACATTTCCTCTAAATTATCTATCTATAGTAGGTAGGTAGGTATAGTACGCAGGGTACGCGTAGAGCATATTGTGTTGTCATATAGGGGGATTAATTCTGGATACGTGGCCGTGCTATCTGATCCTGTTTATTATTTACTGCATAGGGTTTTCAAATATATTTAGTTAGAGGCAAACATATCGTGATTTTGTCACGTTTTCAGGTTTTTACATTCTTCTTCGTCTAATGTTACCAAAGTATAATGAATATGAATCAGCTACACGCAGTATCCCGCAGTCAGCAGGGTAAGCAGATGGAACGCAGTGTTAAGACACTCCGTTACCCATTTTATAAAATAAATTCAATACTTGTCACGCTGTAAGCAGTTCAACATTTCCTTACTCCTGCTTCTTCTAAATATAGTAATGTAATCGATTTTATTTAAAAACTTAAAACTTTAACATGCGCCTTATAAAATAATTAGATAGTCATAAGAATATTCTAACTACATTGCTACGTTTATATTTAGCAATATTTCTAACATAAAACATATTATTATAAACACATTACCTATCATAGCCGTCGTGGCTCAGGGGCTCAAGCGTGCGACTGTAAGCGCGATGGTTGTGGGTTCGATTTCCATTCAGGCAATTGAAATATTTAATATTTTCATTTCCTAGCCCTGGTAACGAGGCAAAGGGTGGCGTTCCGCCGCTCAACACGCAAAGCCTCGAGAACTCGGCAGAAAGTGATGAGCGGAAGCGCATCTCTATCGTCTCAAAAGATTTGTTTTGCTGAATTAAATTGTTATTGAGTCCATACTAACTATATATTATCTAGGTATATATGTATGTATTATACGAGAAGTTAAAAATATTTATCAAAACGAAATTTGAAATCTCATTCACTACGTTATATCTTAAGTGGTTACCATGGCTACAGTATCAATTTTAATTTTAATTATTTTCAAGAAAATTATGTTTCTTATACATTTACAAGTATTATTCATATATATATACATACAGTATGCACAGACACGGAGATAAAGACTTATTAAACACGTCGCTCACCGCCGACGTTATCTACCCCTAAATCAGCATGCATCGGGCGAATAGAAAAATGATGGCTGTCATTGCCCTTGTAATCAGACAGCCGAGTCAAACATTGATTTTAAATAGTTTTTTTTATTTTTTTATAAATTATACTTATTACGGACACAAATGTTTATCTAAAGGCTTATTAGTGGAAATGTTTCTCATATGCTAATATTTTTCTGAACTACGAATTCCTAGTTCTCTAGCAATTTTTTTTTTTCACTATTAATTGACAAAAAAAATATTGTTTCGGCCTTATAGCTATATAAGATAGAACCTGTAAGACCGGCGTTTATTTTTATTTTTTAGTTTCATCAAGTAATTCATATATTCAAAAGTAAACAGAAACGCTTTAGAGATAGAGCCAAGCGCTTATTAAACATGTTCAACGTTACTTATATCTACCCTCAATCTATATCGGGTGAAAAAATATGCCTTCACCCTCACCAGACAGTGGTTTATGTGGATTTGCATAAACAAACATGTATTTTAGAATTAATAGTTATAATTTAATAAAGATTTAGTAAGCCGTATTTAATTGTTAATATAGAGTACAATAAGCCATTGGCGTACCTGGCGAAATATATTTTCTAAAAGTGTTTTTTAAATTTTCTCAGATTGAAAGTTATTATCAAAATTAAAATACCTAAATACTATTTTACTATACTTTTAATTTTCAGCAATAACATTTAATTTGATTTTTTGATAATATAATAAAGTTAACTATTTACATTTTGTAAAGGAGTAACGTGAAATATTTCACTATAAAAATTTGAATACATTTATTCTTATTGAGAACTAAAATAGTGTGCAAAGAAGACGTCGAATGACATCAAACAACTTTTTTTTGTAATCATCAAATTGATCTGTCCGCGCGCCATCTGGCCCACGAGCGAACCGCTTTCGGAGTCCGTCAGGCGAGGAATTAATTCATATAAAACACACATCGTTTTGGACCGATTTAGTATCATTCGATACATATCGTATTTTAGATATAGATGTAGTTTTGGTATGAAAATAAATATTAAATTGACTCGTATATAACGAAATTCTGATCAAATAAATTCCTTATGTATTATTTTTTAATAACTCATTGTATATATTTTTTGAAATGATTTGTATTTATTTTGGAAAAAAAAATTATCACTCGAATACCTACTTGTAAAAGAAATTTAAAAGTTTTAAATTATTTTCAGCGAAATAAATATATCGATTGACATCAGAATAAATCTCCTCGTCCCGTATCTAGATGAAGCCATAAAGTTCAAAGCGGGCATCAATTCAGATAAACATTAAATGGATTAGATTTGTGAGATTGTATACTACTATGTGTGATACTAGTTTTTATATTAAAAGTTAACAATTTTATGTAAAATATATTTATTTCCGGCGTTGAGTTCCGCCACTCAACACACAATGCTTCCAGAATTCGGCGGAAAATTAGGAACGGAGTGTCTTAACACTAAGTTCCCGCTGTGCGAGATACAGCGTGAAGAGTTTTTATATCTTTTATTTTATTATAATATGTTATTATAATACGTTTACATATTTTAAGTACCATAACAGAGTCAGGATGCCACCACGAGCATTATATTTCATTAAATAAAAAGGTAATCTAAAAAAAGTATATCTAATACAACTAATTGTAAATTTCGCTCTAACGAGACGAAAGTCCCGTAGCCCAAATGTAACATTAAAATTTATTGTGCGCAAAAAAATGCTTTTAGTAAACATATTTTTTAGCTAAAGCTACAAAACATTTTCATATTCCAACTGAAAATAGTTACTTTTTCCTGGCGCGAGCTCGGCGTCTGGCGTAGGGCGGGTGGGCACCACTGTACGAGCACGGTGCACGGCGAACACGTGCGCTCATCAACTAATGGTCCGTGCCGGCATTTGAACCGAGCCTCCACTCGGCACAAAACAACACCGCCCGCCCGCCTCTGCTCCTAGGCCTGCTTTCGGCGCAAAATTATAACGTGTAAAACACGGCCTCTCCTTGCATTCCGCGCACGGGATTTTTATGAATGGCGCGATTATTATTCGCATTTTAAACTCGAATGCGGCGCTATTCTCCCCGAGACGTATATAGCAATATACGTAACGAGTTTTCTCAGCGCCGCTACCTAATTTCAGGTCGAGGGCGGACCTACCTACTTGTCTGAGGTAGGTAGGTGCCTACTGTGGGTAGCACTGTGCAGTAGAGTATCCCCGGAGTCCTCTCCGCCGAAAGCCGAGTGCCGCCGTGAGTACGGATCGAACGCGATTGCAAATTTATTAGCGGACAAGCGTCGCCGGTCCGCGAGTGCACGTACGTACAGTACGTACGTACGCGCAGTTGTTTTTACTCTTCGCATATTTTTTTCTCGACGAGACTCAGCTCTCCCCTTTTGTTCTCAAGTGGACCAGCTGTCATTATACGCTACGTTACTGTTATTTTTTTCGACGTTTTTATAGAGTTTTACGTCGAGAGGGCGTTCCGTTCAGAAAAAATGCTCGCTTTGCGTGCGTCCTGGAGAGTTTGCGTGGCCGCGGCGGTCGACGTCGATACCAAATGAGTTATGTAATTTTATTTATTTCAAAGTCTAGTTATTGTATTATTGTTCGAGAGCTTTCTATTTGATACTGCAAATAAGCGTAGGGAGGTCTGAGCTAATATGCAAAAGTTAAACAATGTTAGCGTTACGAGTTTTGCGGCTGTGTGGACCGATCGGCCGACTTGTCGTCGAACCCCTGTAACAACTCGACCGAAATGTAACATGTGTCATTGCAGTTTTCAAGTGGCTTCTGTTTGATAATTTAAGCGAACCCTTTCAACTGCGGGACCCTCGAGAATGTAATCAATGAAAGATATAGTTTGCCTTGATTTGTATACGAAGCACTTGTGCTAGTTCACGAGTGGTACAGCCTGGTTAACTTTAAATAGTAGAGTCGTTAATGATCATATACATAAATAAACGATTAAATTCAATTATTATATATTCTTAAATTCAATAAATATAAACAAAAAATATATATTTCTTATAGTCCAAGACATCACAATTAAAGAGACTTTATAAAAAACAAAACTAGATACTAGATACCTCCTACAAAGAACAATAGAATATGAGAATTTACCGTTTATATGAAACAATCGTCTCAAGATGGTTGTTATAAGAAATATGTTTGCCATTATTGGCAGATAAATCTCTCTGAGAGGCCTTATAGGAGATCTCTTGGAGATCTCAACTTGCAATATCGCTACGGATACTAGGCGGCTTATTACAATAAAGTATGAAAGTACGAGGGCATACTTGTGCATTATAACCTTTATATTTAATGCAAAAGATTCAATTGTTAACGAGTGCTTTACTCTATTGTGGTTCAATACTAACAATATCGTTCGCTTGTTGTATCCATTTTAATTGGAGTTAATTTTTTTATAGACCATAGTTTTCATAACATTGCTTTTAAAAATGTCAGTCAGACTTTAATGAATTTTCATTATTTTCTAAAATTACTTTTGACTCATTATGTTTTACTGTTGTGTTGAAGTTTACAATCAATGTAGGTACACTTATTCAGTCGTTGTTATTGGAAAATTTCATATTTTTATGATAGATCAAATTTATTTCGATAGGCTATTCAAGAAGTGTTAGTTTGCTACTTAAAACATATTTTAAACGTACTATTTAATATAAAATTTGAAATTGAACGATATTAAAATATATAAATTAATAAATTTGAACTATTATTATATTATATTTATATTTTGATTTAGTTTTTTTTACACGCTGTATCCCGCACATAGCATATAGTAGGAAGGGGGAACTCGAAACTTAGTGTTAAAATAATTCCGTCCCCCAATTTCCGCTGAATTCTGGAAGCTTTACGTGCTGAGTGGCGGAGCTTAACGCCATTATCTTGATGATTCTATATTCGCAAATTAGAATCTTAGTAACATATTAGTACCTACCTATAAATTACTGTAATTCAATAGCTTTTCATATCTATATGCATCATAATTAAATAATATAGGTATTAGGTATAGAATAAATAAATATATGTATATAAGACGTTATAAACTGTTTTGTAGAGAGAGATGCTGCCGTCAGTCGTGGAATATTCCCCTGCATTACCTACAGATGACAGTCACTCACGTTGTGACTCACGTTTTTCACGCGCGACTAACAACTAATTTATGTTAATTGTCCCATCGAGAACACATAAATATGTACGGCACGTACCTACTTAAGTTTGCTCTCGACATGGCCAGATCGAGATGGACAATGTGTGGAAAATATTAAGTATCTCATACTCATACTCATACTTCCTTATAGGTTGTTCGCTTTAAGCGCAGTTATTTCAAGAGATATTACCGAGAACTTAGCTGGTGTTGGCTTAATGAAAATTGTGAAATTATTTTTTGTTTTAAATATAGTATATGAGGTTTAAATAGTTGCTATATATGCTATCGAGGATTCATCTTTTTTTTATTATATTTAAAATATTTTGTCATTATGATCGTTGCAGTCACGCGCAGAGTTTCCCTACCCAACACGCAATACCTCCAGAATTCTGCTGAAAGTGGAAAACGGAGTGTTTTAACACTAGGCTCCCTCTGCCTGAAATTTCAAGCTGAAAAATAAGAAGATCATTGCAATATTAATATTGACGATAAACGAATAACTCAGTAAATGCAATTGAAATAAAGAGACAGAAATATACCAAAAATAAACATTACGTACCACAAGTCAGTTCATTAATAATGTGTCAAATATTGTAATAGTGAATTAATGAAAAACAATAATAGTCAGGTTGTCACGCTACCTCCGCGCTCGGCGTCACGCGACGGACGTGACGCAAGAGGCACGCTATCACGCCGCTCGTATTAGGGCTACGATTTTCCACATCTCAGACAGCGTAATGTCAGTATAACAATGGAACATTCTCGTCGAGTGGAAGTCTCTTATCGATCTACGGGACGTCATCGGGCGATAGCGGCCGCGGCGACGCAAAAAGCGTGTCAGTGTGCCGGCTACAATGCCTTTGTGGTGGGACCGGACGCCGCTCGCCCCCACCACTTTTGTTTTGCTGGTTGGTGCTCGTGCCGCTAAAAGTGCTGATTCTAGTATCCGTAGAGTTTGTTAGCTTAGTTGAGTTTAGGTGCCCTAATAGCTGTAGCGGTATTGTAATGTCTGTAATGTAAACTGTAAAGTTACAGTTACGGCGCGTTAGTTAATAGATGCTTATATTGGTATGTGTACCGTTTTTTCTTTTATATGTTAAATATGTATGTAGATTTTTTTATGTCGTGTGGTCTTCTTAAATAATATATGATGTTTTCATACAACGTGACATTGACGAAGAGAATGGGAAACTGCACTAATTAAGAAATCTATCAATTAAAATATTATGACCTTAAGGAAACATAAAGAAACTTATCTAAATTGAACGAAAAGTAGAGTGATATACATGGGTATGTTGTAAAACAATAGAACGTATGTATTAACATATTTTAACATACCTATATTATATGTTATACAAGCTTCCTCTAAAGTGATACAAAAACGCGGAAAATGTATGAAAATGAATAACAAATAAGAAATCGTAATAATTAATTTATCCAATACTTTTTACGAATAAATCGATATGAATAATATTATTGTAATAAGTAAATGGCTAACGGATACGCAGCCAAAATATATTTAGAGGGTGAAGTCGGTGTCGAAGGCGAACTTGCTCGAGGCGACGAAACTCCAAGATGTTTTCACTCAAAATAATAAGTTCCGAGTCAATTTTTTACGAAACTCGGTGTAATGGATTGTTGGGAACTTCGATAACTTTCGGAAGTTGCTCTTCGATTTTATTTTGCTAAGGAATTTTTTAGCCAATTTCTCTCAAATCGAAGACGAAGTTAGAAATCATCCAGTCACCCTTCACTGGCTTGCGTCACCAGGTTTTTATCCAAACGATTTAGTTTAATGTTATTTTGGGATTTCCTACAGGTGTAATTTCTCTTGTAATTTTTATAGGATATATATCGATAGATCAACTTCATCATACAAATAATATGTAAAGTTTTAAAATAAACATTACGTAACAAGTACCTAAAATTGTTTATGTATATGTGTAACCAATGTATTAATAAACAATTTAATTAAAATTAAAGCAAAATTACCCTCTATTTACATACATTAAAAGTTGTCAAGCCCACGCACATAATCAAATTATGCCAAAATCAGTTTATTACTGAGTCGGTAACCCCAACGATTTCTGTTGGTGGCACGTTGATGGCGCGTAAAACAAACACTAACACTCCATCCGTCAGGCGGCGCAGGGGTGCGAAAGTTAATAAAATTCATGTATCGGAAACTTATAGCCGTGAAATATTGTTTGCGGTAGGGGTACAACCCTAGCTGCCTTATAAAATTACTCAAAGATTCCTTGGAGTCATAAAATCGGCGCTAAATAAACACTTGAAGCAGTCTCGTCTTAGCGCTAAGAACTAATTCTCCGCCTTTATTATCATACTTTCAGATCTGAGTTGGCCTCCTTCGTTCTCTATTTTGTCAAATACAACGTCTTTGTCAGAATGAAAAATGAAATAAACCCCTTCTTTGTTATTAAATCTAGGGGTTAAATATAATGTTCTTTCTTTTATTTTATTTATTAAATTGTTTATTTTAAATTAAAATGATATAAGTAAACATATCTCTAAAAATTGCTTTATATGAACACTGAAATTTTCAGCCAGGAGGAAACAGTGACCAAAGATTAACCGTGAGTCAGACTGGGCGGCACCGGTGGCATCAGCATTAAAATAAAAATAAGGATCCCCATAAATACCGCACACAAAGACAAGATATACGGTTATAGCGCTGGACCGTTCGTGCGCGCCCGCTACTATCCTAGACATATTAAAAACAATTACTTTCTTACATAGTATTAATTTTATATGACAAATGGATAACTTCTGACAAAATATACCAATTTATTTTCGATATACCTATTCTAAAATGCAACCTAAATGAGTTTTTTTGTTATCCTTTTGATATCGACTTTGCGTACATTTTTTCAAATAGATATTTAATCTATGAATATTTTTATACAAAAATTAGTGCGAATAAATATTTCAGCTGAAATCCATCATCATCTATAAATAATTTATTATACGTTACCCATTAACCCTGGAAGAAAATATTTTGCAAAGCCAACCTGACGTTGGTCGAAAATAACAAATAATGTCAATGAAAAGCCAAGTTTCTACTCTATCGGTCATCGTACGGCACTCCCCCAAAGGTCGCCCTGGCGCCGGGAGGGCACTGAAATAAATAAGAAAGGCTTCAATCGCCGTCAACCCAGCTCCACCCTTTATAAGCAGGTGATAGATGAACGTTCCCTGTAATATGGCCTTGCAAAATTAAATCTGGACTCTACTAGAGCCATTAAATTTATTTTCCTGTTAAAATAATGTGTCATATAATTTTATAATAAATATATCTAAATAATATAAATTCTTTATATTTTTTTTTTACGTACCTACACACCTCGGTTCTTGTCAAGCCAGAATGATGAAAATCAAATACTTTTTTATTACATAATATTGAGCGGGATTTGAACTGCCAACCACACTTTTAGTCAGTCTTTCCATTATCCCATGACGACGTCAGAGTACCTACTACTAATTAAAATGTCATTAAAATGTGTAATTAAACGACCGTGTGACCAATTCAGAGCCCTTTATAAATTTATAATCAACTAGCGGACGCG
>FAPY01001701.1:23787-37896 GCA_900067975.1 Heliconius heurippa | reverse complement strand
GCGCGCGTCCGCTAGTAATGAAATAATGAAACAAAAACCTCTAATTATTATAATTTTATCGAAATTTATATTTAAGAACAAAAAACAGAACGAGCAGAAAATGATTCTAAAATCGCATAAAAATCGATTTTAAGCCAAAGTCTAAGTAATTATTAAGTAAAAATGCATTAATATTGTAGACAAGCGCCAACGAAGGCTTATAATTAAATACAATAATAATTGCTTAGTAAAGAAAAAGTAGTATAATAAAAAAATATATAAGCGTAAAATTATTTAACAAACATTTTTAGCTTGACGCTGTATTCCACGTGCAATGTGGTAGGAAAAGGGAGTTTAGTGTTCAGACACTCCGTTCCCCACGCATTGTCGTATATTCGATATATTACTTGTTGAATGGCCGAACTCAACGCCGTACTTTGTCTTCCTACCAGAACCCCATTCACCCCGAGTGGGAATCGAATCCAACTCTACTGCAAAGCTGCACTACGGCAGCTAATCTAATAATATTTAAATACTTTATTTTTAAACAATACAAATAATTATAAAATCATAGCGTTCAATACAAAAAAACATATTAAAAACCCCAAGCACCTCCGAAAAATAGACCACGCGCCATACAACCTATACAACTTACATACAAAAAAGACAAAATATCTGTACGATTAATACATTTAAAGGCACTACGAGTACAAGCGTGCGAGCTCCACGGGTCAGCGTCATCGCGACGCAATGACTATTGATTTCCCCACACTACTTGTTAGTTAGTTGACGGTACACCCCGAAAGCACACCACCATAAATATGGAGCTTAAAGCTCTATAATGTTAATTTATTACGTTTATTAAGTTATTATTATTATGTTATTGGAAATTAAGTGTTTTTTAATAATATTTGTTAATATAGTTGTGTTTGTATGTGAGTGAGGGTTGTAAGTTCGATTCGTATTTGGGGGAATTATTTTTTTTTATTTCTTCTCCGTTACTCAATACGCAATGTCTCGGAAACTGGGCAGTATGTGGGCAACGGAGTGTCTTAACAGGTTCCTTGTGCCTACTATGTTATATACAGCATTAAGCTAGTCGTATATATTATGTATAAGTTTATATAATACTTATAATTGTCGATTTTGAAGTAATCGCAGTCGCAACGCCATGTTTTCTTTTACCGTAGAGCGGAGAAATGAAAATAATTTATTTCTTATGTAGATATCGAACCGACAACCATTGCGTTTAGAGTAACACTATGCCACAGTACCTCGACGGCCCTATGTTGAAATTAAATTTTAATTTAAGCTTGTTGAACTCTTTTAACCTTTAAATCACCGGCAAAGAATGAAAAGTGATATCAGAAAATGTTAATAAAAAAACTTCTGAACAGTTACAAAAGGGATGGAACTCTGTAAATTAGTAAAATACTTTCTACTCGGACAGCGAGTCTTTGTTGGCTGGCGACGATTTTTGGGGATCCCTACGAGATATTGACATAAGAGAGGTATATTTTCTAGGGAAATATAAAAACATATATTATTTTCTATATATTTAAGTAAATAAATATTTTTTAAAAAGGAAAAGATAGAAATAAGATTGTAATACTCCACTAAATATAATAGAATATAATACATTTTTACAAATATAGTAGAATATTATAATAAACCATTTTTAGATTTATTTAATCTTTATAATAATATAATATAAGTCTATAAAAAAAACTCTATGAATGTAACTTTAAATGTCATTGGTCCTAATAGGTACCTATATATAACTAACATCTAATGAACGCCTTGAAATGGAAATATTTTCTGAATAACATATGGATAGAGCCATCCTAACTATGTAAAGTATTTTTAACTTCACTCCAGATATAGGGACCTAGTGTAAAGAAAAATATCTACGGAGAGATGATAATTATTTAAATATAACTATTCCCCAGATTGAGAGTCGAACTCGCAACGATCGCGAGTAACAGTTTCTTAACGCTCGGCGAGGATATTTTTCATGCTTTGTGCTATTTAATTACTTGTATTCAGTGAAAACATTATTAAAATCTGTTGCGTAGTTTTAAATTAAGCGTAGGTACATCAGTGGCAAGTGACGTTGTTCCACACTATATAAAGATAGAATATAAAACGTATTATACAATATTATATAATAAGTAATCGTATAATTGATAAGAAACTCGCTCTTGTCAGTTCCACCTCGGCTCGACTTTACAGTTTGATATTGAGTTTTCGCGCTTCCGAGCGTAAGATCCGAGCTGCTGGCCACCTGCGCTTTTTTATCCAGAAATATTACTATTATATACTTAAATTGAAGAAAACCATTAGTTTTATATATCTGAATTTAATATAACTTTTAGTAGACTTCAAAAACTGAAACTTATTGATTAATAAATTTTTTTATTCATATTCAAAAGCAGCTTAACTATTTTTTTACGTTTGTAGCAGAATAAGAAGAAGAAACCTAGTGTTAAGGCACTCAGTTTCAAAATTTCCGTCCATTTTCGGAGACATCATTGTATTCCACCAGAGCGGAGAAATGAAACTCATTCCCCCGATCTATTTCTATAAATATAATTACAATACTTTATTAAACATACAAATATCTACGACGTTCATATAAATATTCTATATATTTCTATATAAAATACCTAATAAATAACTCAATATTAATACATTTTAAGTTTCACATTTCATTCATTTGCATGTTGAATACATTATTTCAAGAGGCCATTCGTACTAAGTTGCGAGTACTTTTAAAACATTACATAAAACATAAGATATAAAGTAAAGTGAAGCTTTCACGTTTTTGCCCCATTGTTATGCGAAATCGAAGAAACGCCGAAGAAAGTCTTTTTCCTCGTCCCCCATTCAAAGGAAAAAAAAATGTTTTGCAAATGTTCTTGTAATTATACTAATTGAATTCATTAAGCGACTTCTGTACCTATTATTTGTTTTTTGTTGTTGTACTTAGCTGTATATTTAGACTGGATTTTTAGATTAAAACCAGAATTGAGTTCGGTAATTTAAAGTTTAAATAAGAAATATCGTCGTAAATAATAATGTCCTTATAAAAATTTCAAATCGATTAATATATTATAAAACAAACGACAATTAAAAATATTTTTTACTTATTTTTTATTTTTACGTGTCACTTAAACCTGATATTACAGTTAAAAAACATCATCACTCAATAATACAGATAATAAATAACCAAATCAAACATCGATACCAACCAACAAATCGAAACCAAACAAAACAAAAATAAAATCGATTCAAATCAACAATCAGCTGTCACTTAAGTAACATAAGTCAACATGTTAAATATGAAATTCACACTCGACTCGTCACGGACAGCGGGTAATTACCACAATTAAAAAAGTCATTAAGTCCAACCATCCATCCACCGGCGGCAAATAATTAGCACGTTCTGATAAAAAAAACGTGGGAATTTTAGGCGTGTTTCGTATAAGTAGTTTGTTTGCATTAATCATTCACTGTTGTTTCGCAATATTGATTATAATACTAAACTTGCTTTTTATAATATTCTGTTAAATAAATAAGAACTGCAAGATATTTTTTCACAAATTTATGTAATTTTAGGTAGTCTAAATAGTCTGTCAGTTGTAAATTGTGGAATATATATGGAGATTTAATACGTATTAACTAATCCAGGAATTAATCATTTTTTCGAATTTGAACTCACAGTCATCGCGCTTACCCAAGCATGTGCTAGTTGCGTCCTAATGGTGTTTTAATATTAAAATATCAAAACATACATCATCTAGTAAAATAAAATCGATTACATTTAATCGAAAAGAAATTGTCTTCAAAAAGTACAGATAATAAAATATCATACAAAGATTAAACAAGAATTAAATTAAACAAGATATGACTTAATAGTTTCACATAATAATAATTTGCATACAAAACAAGAACTCTACATTTATTACTACAATGACCAATAATAAAAAAAACTACAATTATTTTACGTTATGTACATAGAAATAGAACATAAAACAAACAATACAAGCCCAATTAAAAACAAAACCCCGCCATTGGCCAACCAGAAAAGCGATACCGTGAAACGAAAAAAGAAACGTGAATTTTTTCTTAACACGTAGAATATACGGAAACGTGAAGCGCCGTGATTGGCCGCCTGCAACGAGGCAAATGCCGACGATTGGATAATTTTTTTTCCCGCTTTTCACTTATACGGTGTGAATTTTTTTCACGGAAATGCCGGCCAATGGTGGTATTACTGGTGGAACTTAGTTTTAATTATAAAAGTTGTTCTACGCTTTGTTTTTGCGTGTGTTCAAATGCGAGTATGGGCGGCATAACGAGTTGGCTGCTAGTACCTAGTACCTAGGTATTCTATAAGTCCACTATTAAAACGGAAACTCTATTTTAATTTTAGATTTTGTGATGTTTTAGTGCTTTTTGTTAGATTTGGCTTGTTTGATTATAGATGTACATAATTATATCACACTAGTAGTACTATTTAGATTGTTTTTCTGATGTTTTTATGTTGAACGATAAAAGGGAGATACGGAGTGATAAACTTCTCTGGAGACAGAGAAAACGTTAATTACTCGAAACAATAACTATAAAGAAAACAATTACTCAGATGTTTTGTGTATTTTCGTTGCAAATCACACTTCGCTTTATCGATATAAAAAACAATGAATTCCACCGAATGGAATCGAACTTACAACCATCACTTACAGCCAGACCCACTCGCACGGCCTCACACTATTCTATCTGTCTGTCACAAAATAAATCCCAACGCATATTTTTGCACAAAATTGCATCTCGATGCAATCTGCTTTATAATGGCTCGAGTTAAATTTGGAAGACACATCGCGTATGCTGTATACATCAGTATTCGCATATGCATGCATGCATGTCAGTGAGCATGCGTTTTAATAAATTTTGTTTATTTGTTCTATATTTAACGTTTTACTTTGGATATTGTGAAATCTTTAAATGGTTGGTTGGATTAATGTTTGTTTAGTTCAAGATTCCGTGGTTGCAAAAATGTATTAAATTAAAAAAATGTATCAAACTTTCAAGGTTCAGTAAAGAGTAAAATAGTCATTATTTGATTAATATAGCCAGTTAAGATATATTTTTTTTTGAGGACAAAAGGAGAAATTAGTGACTCAGTATTCTGTTCTCTTTCAACTTAAGGGATATATTCACATATTGTTAAAATTTATATTTTAGAATAACTTATTAGAATACCATAATTTAATTAATTACGTATTAGGTATTAAAATAAATTTACTTAAGGAAATAAAATGATTAATAATATGTGTATTGTTATTTATAGAAACTGATACACTGATTGTTTTAAATCACGTAACAAATTGGATTCATTAAATCTCGTCTAATATATACAGAGATATTTAAAAGATACGGAGAAACGGAAAGATTTGTCACTAAACCGTCATTTTTAGCTATTATCTCCTATTATTATAATTCGTGTATTTTTCATATTATATATTTGTTAAAAATCTTTATATAAATAGTAGATTATAATATCTAAGCTGTATCAACAAAAGGAAACAAATAGACTCACCAGTATGTAGCCTCGTATGTTGCTGAACATGACTTAGTTGCTTAAATCTTCTATCACAATAAGAGCATTTGTATGGTTTCTCCCCAGTATGCACCCTAATATGTTGTACTAGTTGATGATTGGAGCTGAATGACTTCAAGCACTGCTGACACTGGTGTGGCTTGACTTCACCTCCCAACCCTCGTTGCAGTTCTCTTGCGTGCATTTGCATTGCGTTCTTGTGCATGAAGATCTGGAAGTTGAAGGTGGCTTTATTTTGGCTATGGAGGGTTGTTTTTGGTTGCGAAACACTTGTGGATTCGTTTTTTGCATAGAGTGAATTATTTTATGGTATAGTTATTTTTTTTATGTTGAAGACACAAAGTACAGTAGTAGATCTTTCATTTCTAATATGGAGTGACGGACACACATCTTATATTATAATAGCGAATTTAATATTGTTTTATATATTTATTAGACGGTATACTACTACGTACTATGGTACTTTTTTGAATGATAGAAAATAATCATTTAATATGTAAATTTTAGCTTTTGAGCTGTACATAATGATTGTAGGGTCATATTGAAAAAAAAATACTAGTACGTTCAAGTCTCCTAAAAAACCTTTTAATTTTTTTATAAGTAACAAGAATTTATTGAAGCTTTCAAGAATAGAACAAGTTCTATAACTTTATATTAATATCACTTAAATTATAAATAAAAATTGTTATTTTTCGCAGAAATTATAAAATTTATATTTATTTACATTACTTATTAATTTCTAAAAGACAATATCAATCAAACACGTGTATTTTTTCACAGAGTAAAGGAAAAGAAGAGAGGCATAAGGAAACTAGTGTTAAGACACTTCGATCCCCAATCACTACCCAATTTTAGACTTTGCATATTAAGAGGCAGAACTCTACGCTACGCGATGCTTATGTCCATGAAAATGCTATAAGAAAAAATATTACCGTTACCTATTTATTTCAACAAACTAAAAGTTTCATCAAAAATTGCATTTCAAATATGATTTAAACTGAATATATCGTATAAAAAGTACAATAACTTCGTGTGTAAGCCACATTACGTAGCTCCAGTGTTAAGTTTCACGCGGACTGCTATAATTTAGCTATGGCAAAGAAATTGCCTTCCAGGGCACCAGATAAGGCGGAATTATAGGGACTTAAAATTATTTATCGTCGGTATAGAACTCGCGAGGGTTTTGATATACTTTTCATATGTAATTCTTGTTTTAATGTCATATGTTTTATTGAATAACTAGTAAATTTTAATAAATAAGTGAATAAAACAATGTGGATTGATCGGTTCGCGGCGTTGAGTTCCGCAGCTAAATTATCTTAGGAATTGAATTATTTTAATACTATAATGCATGAAAAATCGTGAAGCTGCTGTATCTTGCAACGGAGTGGTTACGTTATCTCTATCTTAAGAAATAGACAATTAACAGTTTCTTTTTCTTTTTCTAAGTATTTTATCTTAAAATATATAAATATGTAATATGGATATGTTCGTACTATATTTTAATTTTTTTTCAATTTTTTAAAAACAATTTTCTTCATATTATGTTTTTTTATTTCGGTAGTATAATTAATAACGTCGAGTGTTCGGATAAGTGTTAGGATTGCATATTAACTAAGAATAAAAAATAATTTTGCGAGTTTTTATGTGACCTGGCTTTTATATGATAGAAGAATTTAATAAAAATCTATTACTAAACACATTTTGTATAATTTGAAGTGAAAAAAAATTCACCCCAAAAAGTCACTTAAAAAGAAAAATAATTAGGTATAATTAACAATTTCCACAAACAGCCATATAAATTAATAATAGAAAATAGCAATTGTCGTTAACAAATAACTAATCTTTTATATCTGCGTTATATATAATATAGGTATATTTATCGAAGGCTTACTTCTATGCGATTGCAAAGAAACGACTTTAGACACGCAAACGTACAATGTAGGCCGAGAAAATGTGTACACCAATACATGTATATACGAGTATTACGACCTAGTACGATATATTATCATTATATTGAATCTGTGATAAATATTTGTTAGTGATATAATATCTATAGTATATAAAAAAATTAAGTAAATTTCCACAAAAAAATTGGGGGAATTTACTTAACCAAATCTGTCCAATCTGTGTGTTTAAGAAAAAATTGTCTTTGTACTAGTACTTTACCCAACATTGCTATCATTATAATGTGAACACAAAAAATAAATAAAATATAATTAAATTCAACAAAAAAAAAAAACATTTACCTGCTGTAAAAACGGCGCATTTTCAAATTTATTCAAACTCCACAAGTCACAATGCATTATATTACTTTGAAAAAACGCGTTCATACTCCGAGGACGTCTCAAAACATAATGTCAATGCTATTTTAATATACTTTGATTAAGGAAAATGTGTCGTAAACATTTAATAAATAGTTTTACATAAATAAAATATTTTTAACATATTAACATTATCGTCTTCCTGCAATAAGCTGGAATATTTTTCAGCAGACAACAGGAAAAGACGCTGTGGTGATTTATTTATTATATTATTTTAATACATCGTTTGTTAAAAATAATAATACGATTACAGATTCTAATTTAAGAAAAAACAAATAAAACTTGTAAAAAGTTTAAAAACATTACCAATATCAATAATTAATTGAAAGATATTGTTTTAAAATTAAAATTTCGTTTGAATTATTATTAAAATCGTAAGAGGAAAAAAAACAAGAATCTTTTGTTAATTAAAATAATTATTAAAATTACAATCGTGATTATACAAGTAAACTGTTGAACTTTTTCCTTAACAAAATTTAGGTTAATGGTTTTTTTTTATTATATGATTTTAAGCTATATTTAACAAAATGAATAGTAAGTTACAGAAAGAAAACAAAATAAAATAAGATGTCACATTATATTTATATTTGTATAAGAAATAAATAAAAAACATTTTTTTTCTAAAAGCTTACTTTTTATCAAAAAAAACTATTTATTAGAACACTAATATTTATTAAAAAAATATAGTAATTTTAAGAAAAAAATATTAATTTTACAGTTCCTCGATTAGTCAGGCGTATTGAAATTATTCCGTTATTCAAATATAAGTGGAGTGCCTTCAACCTGGCCTGCAGTGTAGCCCTTTCACGCGTGTTAGAAAGTGGAACTAGAGGTTTTGATCACGCAACGAAGAAATTGCAAAGAATTTATGATTTTGATACCCTATAAGGTCTAAGATTTGATTCCCGGAAAACAGTGGGAGATAAAATGATAATAATTTAGATTTCAATAAATTTACATTAAAAATATAGATTTTTTTTATAAAGATCGTCGTGACGCAGTAGTATACAGTCTGACTGTAAAAGCGATGGTTGTGAGTTCGATTCCCACTTGAGAGAAATTAATTTGATTTCCCCGCAGTGGCAAATCAAAGCGCGGCGCGGAGTTTCACAACTCAGCCCGCAATGTTAGAAATTCATCTGGAATGGAGAGGACGGAGTGTCTTGACACTTACCCGTGTAAGCAGAGAGAATTAAAATTATTCCCGGGTTAAAGCATGAAGCTGAATCAGAAACGCATATAAATACTTGTTAGTAATAACATTAAAAATAGAAGACGCGTTCTGTAATTATATTCCAGCTTTGTTATTATATTTCTATTTGCATTTGTTTCCTGATAATTGTCCTCTTTCCGTACATTTTATTTAAAACAATAGCTCTTTACTTAATTTGTTTAATTACACAATAGACCACAAATTAGCTTATTATATAAAATTTTATATAAAAAGTAAACACAACGTTGCATTAAGAACCGATTTGAGGCTATCGTGGTGTAGTGGTACAGACTAAGTCTAGGTTGCGGGTTCGATTCCTACTCAAGAAAATACTATTACGAAATACTGCGTAAATTATCGCCAAAAACTACGTATACCCAGGAAAAATAACCCTCTTACCACACAATTTTATTACAATAATTAGTCTCCATCAATTTTTACGTACTTTTCCTTAAAAATACAAAGCTAATATCATTAATTAATCACGTCACACTTAAAACGTTACAGTAAAATCCCCCACCACCCCCACCCCCACCACTGTAATGAGCGACATAAAAAATTGACGTAAAAACCCCATGAAAAATGTACACTCCATAATTTTTACGTAAACCGTTCCGGCGGAGGCATTAAGTCTCTATTAGTAAGACAACCCTTCCCGATGCGATTTTTAACAAGATTTTTGTCATGATAGCTTGAATTCATTTCAGTTTTTTGCATAAATTATGATTTTTTTTTATTATTTTGGTAAACTTTAAGTTGATTTTTTTTCTCACATATAAGAGAGAGAGAACGTATTGTTAAGACACTCTTTACCGCACTTTTCGCCGAATTTTTATATTGTGTGTCGAGTGGTGGTTGAACTGAACGCCGCGATTTGTCTTGTTATCAGAACGAAGAAAAAAATATAAAAAAATGCATTCCCCCGAGAAAGGATCGTACCGACAACTTATTGAATTATGTTTATTTAAAAAAATTGAGTATGACATAAGAATACTTTAAGAAAATGATATCAAAACATTAACGGCAAGCAAAGTCAGGTAAAGAAGCTAGCTCTACATAAGCAATTCAAACAAAAAATTGATACAAGTCGACAGTGTGTCAAGGTAATGAGCGCTTACAGGCTACTTGTAAGGCAAAGAAAATGTAATTTACATACATACGACAACACGACTTTTTATATATATTTAATCATGATACTCATTAATGTGCAAATAAGAAATATTTAGTTAGCCAATTGTTTAAGTAAGTTTTTGTATTTGTGGATATAATGCTGGGTTTGAGCTTTTTATGTCTGTTTTAAATATGTTCCGTGGTGATTCGCGGAACACAACGCCGTGGCTTGTATAGCTCGAGGTGCTGTTGCTCTATTTGACGTTTTTATATAGGTAATAATAAATATTTTTTTGTCATAATAGATTTTTAGTCTCATTTTAGATGTTTTATATGCTGGTTGAAGGAGCTTAACGCCGTTTGTCGAGTAAGACCGGCAAAACTATTTTATATCCAGCCTAGAGCTATGTGATTTTTTTAAACTGCTAAAAATCTTGGGTACCTAGGCAAGAATACAGAATTATATTCAACAGAAATATATAACATTTTTTCAATAAAACAAACAAACTGAAATAAAACGTTGTGATTTCAAAGCTGATTTATAAATAAACATTATAAGAAAGTAAGTCAAGTTCAGAAAAATGCGTTCACAGTCATCAGGTCAGGTATATATAATCTGAATGAGAGCCAAGCCCCATATAAAAAAAATAACTGGGCTTTTGTTGTCGACGCTGAGTGATAACGGGTGTGAGAAAGATAAAACGTATATGTATTATAAGTAAATGTGTATGTCTGGTTGTTTTGTTTATTTGTTACGTTATAAGGCAAAAACATATATAAATTTTAATTAAAATAAGCTTAATTTTTTTCTTTGGAAAAGTGATTATTTTGTTTTTTTTTTTGGTTGAGATTTAGCAATTTAATGTCTTTTTTTTATTTTCAGTAATTTTTTAATTCTTTTATTATTATTTTAAAAATAAATTATAATTTTTATTAATTATTATATTTCTATGTTTTAAATTTAGAAACTTAAATGGCTACATGAATTTCATTATGGTGGAGCATGAAGTCTTGAACCGAGCTCGTAGGAATCTGTCAATCTGTACGCCTTAGCCCACAAAGGACCGTTATTGAGGCATAGCATATTATTTTTAATTTCATTTAAATACAATAAAAACTTTGTTTTTGTTTACAATAAAAGCTTTAATTTAAGATATTGTTGCTCCGTGAAATATCTGGTAGTAGTCGATACGATATGCTCGGAGATTTTATTAAATTTATACTTTTTTTTCCCGACACTGGCAAGTCAAAGTGCGGCGTTAGGTTCCGCCACACGTAGTCTAGATATAAAGCTTACAATCGAGAACGGAATGTTTCAACATTAGGTTCTCTTTACCTTGCTATACAGCAATTAGCAATAAGCCAAAGGTTACATGCAAAAATCACTGTAGTTTTTCTATTGTTGTATTTTTTAAGCTTCACACTGTCTCCGCACACAGCAGGGTAGGCAAAGTGTTCAGACACTCCACTCCCCACTTTCCGCCGAATCCTAGAGGCATTTGTGCCCCTGGCCTGCCTACTGGCCTCTGTTATAATTAACTATATTTTAATTAACGGGGGAATCATAGAATTAAGAAACAATATAGAAAATCCAAATTAGACAAAGAATCAATTAAATCTCCATTACCAATTTACTACCTACTAACTATACTACACACGAAATACGATTATATCAATTTTAATAACAAACGATAGTTTTTTTCCCCTTTTTTCCAAATAACCAGTTGTAATAACTAAATGACAGGGTGCGCGGGAAGTGATAACTTGTTAATTGTAACTTTGACACCTGTGCCTGTAAGTGTAGTCTGGTACCGGCTACCTCTATCATATGTTTATTTATTGACAACTCAACCGCAAGGGTCTACAGTGGGGTATTAATGTGGTTTTTTTTTAATTGTTTGTGTTTGTTTGTTTTTTTTTTTTCGATGTCAAATGTCTTCTTTTTTTCTTCTTTTTTTAGTAGGTAGAGGTAACTTAGTGTTAAGATAGTCCGTTTTTCTCGTGTTAAGTGGTGGAATTTACAGCTAGACGCTGTGCCTCTGCGCCACGATGGCATTAATCAAAAGGAAACCTATTTAAATATACCTCATCCCCCAAATGAGAATCGTACCTACTACCCTCGTGAATAGAGCAACCGTTTTAGCAACGTTCACGACAACACATACCTACATGGTAATCTTAATAAAAGCATTTCTTATTATATTTTATGACACACAGTTATAAGTGGGAAAAAAATGTTTTTTCTTTATCGGTTCAAGGCTACATTAGTCATATATTAAACTCGTATTGTTAAAGCGGCCTCGGTTAAGAAAGTAAACAGTACTTTTATATATAAAAAAAATGTTTTTAATTCTTATATGACGACATCTTGATTCTATGGGACGGTTATATGAATACGATTATGGTTGTAGGTTTGATTCCCACTTTTGTAAAGGAATATACTTAAAATACTTTGATTTCTTCAGTCTAGTAAGATGCGGCTTTCAGTTTGGTTCGAACTGTAAGCGCGACGATTATAGGCGCGATTCCCAGTCAGGGGAGAGAAATATTAAATATTTTCATTTCCTCGTTCAGGTAATGAGGCAAAGCGTGGCGCTGAGTTCTGCCATTGAACAACTCGGCAGGAAGTTGGGAACGGCCAGGTTCCCTCAAGCTACCCTGATATGAACGGAAGACAACGTGAACCTAAAAAAATTCTAGACTTTATTGTAACTACAAAATGAAAAACATTAAACAAATGCTCCATTTCATTCCAGGTATGTAGGTTATGCTGTGTGCGAGCGAGACAGACACAGTCTGGTCAGATCGCTGTTAAGATAATAACTATCTCGATTGTACGCCCACGAGATTTTGTACTTCCTACTCTTAGAATGGTTTTGGTGGAAGTGGCATTTCTGTGATTGTGTTTTTCTATGCTAAAAACAATATAGTTTTTACTTTTTTAAATGTCTATTTCTTTCTTTTTTCTAGTGAGCTCTAGTACATTTGATTTAAAATACACAATATGAATATACTTTAGGCAAAATTTTAAAAAGGAAACTAATCTTAAATATGTACTTATAACAAAAAACTAAAAAAAATATATAACAATTGTCTGCGGCTGTTGGAAATTTCGAAATATATAGTCAATAGACGGCGCGGCGTTGAGTTTCGCCAGTCAACACGCGATGTTTTGAAAATCGAAGGCAGAATAAGGAACAGAGTATCTTAGCACTATGTTCCCTCTGCCTACCTTGCGAAGCTGACATATGCCATTTCCGTATTCCTATATTCTTAGATCACAACCATAGTGTGCTACATACCATAAATTCCATATCCAATCAAATAACAACTTTAATTTAAAGAAATTAAGTTCATTTTTAATTATGAAGCTCTAACTATTAGGCTTTTATTCCACTGACAGAGTAGTTTCACAGAATTATGCCAGACGTACAAATTATGGTTTTAATTGGTCAACTATTCAATAGTTGTAGATTTTATTGGCTGTATAATCGATATCTATGTATATAAGTAATATATGAGTAATCGATATATTATCTGAATGAGAAAATCGATTTTTTATAGATCTTTAAAGAGATGATATGTATTTATACATACGTGAGTGGTTTATATTGGAATCAATTATTTAGGTCACAAAGTTAATTTTATAAATTATATTGTAATTATATAGAAGCTGTAAACAGTTTATTTGTATGTTTCAGGGGCAAAATGTATATGTAAATATATAATAAATATATAATAATTACAGTAAATACATAAATATAAGCAATTATTACTAGGATACAAGTACACCAGGCCAGTCGTTGAGAGGGAAATTTAAACAGAATTCGGCGGGAAATGAGGAACGGAGTGTCCTAACACTA
>FAPY01001701.1:0-17597 GCA_900067975.1 Heliconius heurippa | reverse complement strand
AAACAGGAAAACTAATTTTTGAGTTAGACATCGACCGCAAAACACTCGGCTTAATTAACAAAAAAATAATAAAATTGATAAATTTCAAACTATTGTACCTATTGTAGTATAGCAGGAAGACGATAAAAGTAAACAAGTTTCATATTAGTATAACTATGATTGAATAAGACCGTGTTGGCGCAATGGGACAGCGCCGGTTCGATTCCCGCTTGGAAGAATTCTATTTAATTATTGTCATTTACCCGCTCTGGTAAATAAACCGCGGCGTTGAGTTCAACCAATTATCACAAAATGTTTCGAAAATTTGTGGTGCGTGGCGTATGCCGTGTTAACACTGGGTTCTGTCTGTCTATTATACGGGAAAGGCGTGAAGCACTAACGTTCTATTATAAAGAAAGTCATTACAATTTAAAACTTACTATAAAATTATAATCATAATAATATATTGTTATTTTTGTAAGTGTTATTCGCATTCTAAATATATATTTTTTAATATCAAATATTTGTCATAACTTAATGTGAAGCCATAACTGAAAAAGAAATTCATAAAAAAAAATTAAAAAGAAAAAGTATTAAGTAAGTATTTTTTGTGAATTTATTTTTCGGTCGTTATTGATAATTAATTATGATATAAAGAAAATAAAAAGAAAATTAAGTAATGAACTTATTATTATAAAAAAAACCAATTATTATTTTATAGACTCTTATATTATATAGTTTTATTGTGTTTTTAGCCTCTCTCTTGCATTACTTTAAGCAGGGTAGGAAGATTAGTAGAAACCTAGTGCATCATTTCAATTATTTTATCGCCATTCTTTGGGTTGTTACCAGAGTAAAGAAATGCAAATTATTCATCCCCTGAGTGGGAATCAAACTCTCAACCATTCCGTTTGCGGTCAAACACTGTGCTGCGCCACAAGGGGCCTATATATTATAATTATATTTTTATATTAGAACTATATTTATATTTATACGCATTTGTAATTAGAACAAAATGTAAATGTCACGTTATGGCATTTAACGCGGTGAACTTATACGTGTTTGTTAGGTTACTTTCCCTAACCGCGTGTTAAACTTAACTGTATAGCTTTTGATAATATTATAAAAAAAGTAATTTTAAAAATAAATTAACGATTTCATAAGTTTTCTATGAATTCTATTATTTTAAAATTAAAAATTAAGTAACTTATTTTTTTATATGAAAACAAAAATATATAATACAACTATAATAGTTTGAACTAAAATATAACAAAGTTATATATAATAAAATAATAACTATAATACATTATATAAATAAACACGTCTAAGGATAACAATAAAAAAATAAACACAATGTTATAAATAACTATTTACCTGCATCGATATATCAATAGAGCTCTACATAGAGACATTTCACACTTCAAGACACTCACTATACAGAAAAAGTATCCAAAAAAATTGCAAGAGTCCACAAAAAAAAAACAATAATCTACAAAAAAAAATGCAAGAAAACCACAAAAAAAAATTCTAGCAATTCTAGCAAAACAAACAATATGTCTGTTATCGTCAAATAGTATTTTTCAAATGTCAGGCAAAAAATCCGCGCAGCTCCGTTCGCCTGTAGGCGTGCGGTACTATAGCTAGTACGTAATGCACTTATGTGTAGTAACTTTTTTATTATACTTGGTTCCTTGGTGAGGCTCGCAAGGATGGACGATCTTGATCAGTGTTATGTCACTTTTGGTGAAGTTGTGAAGCTTATTGTGAAGTTTATTGGATAGAGAATGTAGAGTCAAAAATTATGAACATTTGGAGAGAAAAAAGAAAAGATCCTAATTCATAGAAAAAAGAAAGATTTTAAAAAAAATTGCTGCAAGAATTGCTTAATTTAATTATTATTATAATTATGGTATTTCGTTTCAATTGTACATAATTAAGCAATTTTATAAACAAGCCATTGACGTGACGTGGTAGGTGGGTGGGTTTGGGTTCGAATCCAACTTAAAGAAAAAAAAACTGCAAGCATGGTATTGTGTGCATGGTAATACAGGTAATATCCAGAAGAACAAGAAACTGGAGTGACTGAAGTCTAAATAGTTTCTAGCCCACAGTTTCTGACTAATAATTACAGCTAGATAAAGAAAATTGGAATATTTAACAAATTTAATAAAATAACTATAAAACAAAGTATTAAAAACATCAAAATAGTATATTAAAATTAAAATGAATGTATCAAGTCGTCTCTACCACGATATCTCGAGCGAGAAGGCACTATTGCAGTTTTTCATCGCCCTCTCACCGATGTTTTTTTCCGTACCGTTTTTATAACTCCTTATTCGCGATACTCTTGACATTTCTTATGGTTACTTCTAGGTGGTCTTCGTTAAAATAGAAATAATGTATTTTATAATAATATTTACTTTTGAATATTAATAGTAGAGCTTGGGAGGTTATGGGTTCAAATTAAGTTACATTAGTATTTCTCTGATCTGGTTTTACAAAGAACAGCGTTGTGTTACGGTTGCGCTGAACAGCAAGCAAAATAGGAAGAAAAGCATTTAAATACAAATTAGTTACTTGTTACTCCTGATTGTTAATCTGTTACATGATTAGATAAATGCATTTAAAAATAAAAGTAAGAAGTAGTCTTAATAAGATATTATATAATTTTTAGTGGCAGCAACAGGAAGTAACTTCGATGAGCTTAAGCTCTATCAAGATTTTTTATAACTATATAAGATACCGGTTATTATCGAGGATAGAGAGAGAAAAAGAAAGAGAGTAGCTATTAGAGAGAAAGACACTTCGCTATTTTGTTTGTCTTGGTGTTGAGGTGGCGGAGCTCCGCGGTATGCCTTTTCACCAGAACGAGAAAATAAAAATCTATGTAATTCCCACGAGTGAAAATCAAACCCACAATCGTCGCCTTTACAGATAAAGACAAATTTTTAAAAAAATATTGTTATTTTTAAATATAGCGTAATTAACTGCACCGTGAAACCATGAAATGAGTTAACAACAATCTAAACGTAACGACATCTTCAATGGTTGCCGATAAAAAGCTACACTTAGGTCTTACTTAGGGTTCAACGGAGCGGTAAATGTCTCAAATTAGGTTGTAAATAATAGCTTGTTATTATAGCAATAGCAAAGTTGAACTTGGATGTAATATGTCACGACGATGGCAATATTGAATTATAAATATAAGAAAAATATATTAAATTGTTTGAATATGGATATTTTTTATGGGGTAAAGATCTCATAAATACTTTTCAATGAAATTATATAAATATAAATCGTTCTCCGTATTTGATTCCCATGGTTCAATCAATGGTTTCGTTTTTGCACTAGAAAATTCAGAGTTAAGTTTCGCCACTCAGCACGCAATGTCTCAAATTCAGTTATTATGACATAAGGTGTCTGTCTAACCCTCAAATAAGTGATAAAGCGTGAATGTGAATAAAAAATTATATCTTGTTATAAAAAAAAAACTATTAAAATATATAGAAAGTAGCATTACGTAACAGGGGCCGCCGCGCTGGTGAAATTAAAGTAAATTCACGTTTGCGAAGGAAAATGCTCATTTTTGGAAATATAAGAAATTAGGTAAGGCAAGAAACAGAATGGCGTTCGTTAGCCTGTTTTAATTTCAACTAATTTTTATTTCTCGTCGTCTTTTTTAAGCGCACGGACCATTAGTGCTGTTGTGAGATGCTAAGTGTTTTGATACTGGTAATTTATATCTTTTTTGCTTTTTCACTCTCTCTCCAGGAGCAAATTAGATAAAGAAATAGATTTTCTCTTTCCTTACATATAAAGTAGTAATAATTAATTTTATTCAAAAATATAAAAAAATAAATTTTAAAAAAGACACAAATAAATAAAACTACTATTAAACTGCTTCTAACTTAATACGACTGTTTGTTTTACGCAATGATTGCAAAGCTAGAGTCGACATGATGAAATATTTATTTTGCACGTACAAACATTTTCTACAGTCTTTTCAAGACTTAATGTGTTAATGACACTCATGTTCAACTAATGTTTTTTTTTACTTTTATTAACTTTGCGCTGTAATCCTCCCATAGAAAAATTATTTATCGGTACTCGGTATTGTCTTATTTATCGGTACTGTCTGTCTTTTATCGAAGCCAGATAATGGATCATTAGCAAGGCTTTGATTTATAAAAAAAACAACACGTAGTGTTAATAGAATCCGTTCACCTTCCGTGTTAAATGAGTGACAGAACTGAATTTATTTTATTCCCTTAAACGGAGAATAAACTCACAACCATCGCTATTCCAGTCAAATATCATTATTTTTCATTAAAAAAATTAAGATTTTAAACTGTAAATATATGATTTTTTTTATGACAATTATATTATCACAAAAAATATACAAATAAATCATGAATAAATAAAAATATGAGAGCAAGTATCAAAATTGGATCGCGCGTCATTTAAATCTCATTTTTGTGACTTTTTCATTGAATTCATCTCGAGGGACATTTTTCTACCAATTAGTAATGTTTGTGTCATTTTAAATGGTTACATTATCGCCTGTTTAGAAGTTAACGAGTTTTATAAATTTCTAAAATTTTATATGAAAAAGCAAAAAATAAAATATATGTTCCGTTATATTAGTAGCTTTTAAGAGGACCAAGAGAGCAATCAATCTTCTTTGTGCTGGAGACTGCGGGGTAGCGGAGCTTAACGCCACACATTATTATTTTCAATATAAATATGTCCCTAAAAGTAGAAGCTGAATCGTCAAATCGTCTACAGTGATGTTTCGCTAATTTTCATTTTAAATGTTTTAGCCCATAGCTATATATCTCTATATATTTTCTTGAATACATAATATAAAATAATTAATATTTTAAGTGCAAATAAAATTAAGTAAAGAGCAGGTGTCTGAAAAAAGCGAATTTTTACGAGCCATAAGAAAGTTTTCTAATAATGTCTCGACAAGTTAAGAGTGTTTCACCGCTAATTGCAAAATAAATTTTCAAGTTTCACCAAAAAACCTTCCTCCACGGCGTGAGTTATGACGTTGGAAAAAAATAAGATAACACGGTTCTATGTAATACTGTTATTGCGTTAAAGTTCTTTTTTTATGTAAAAAAGTTGAATTGCTCTATATTTTAGTTTCTAGTAGATATTTTTTTTAATATTCTTTTTTCTATTATTTTGAAAGGTAATGTAAATTTGTGAGAGATTTTTAAATGGAAATAGATGCGAAGGGTTTGGATTTCATTCCGACTAGAGTAAATATTTATATTTAAAATCCTATAAAGTTGCAATTTCATTTAGTATTTATTTTATTACACTTTTATTGAACATCTTAAAAGTGGAGAACGGAGTGTCTTAACACCGTGTTCTCTCTGCCAACCCTATCATATTCTCGTAAGTGATGCAGCGTGATGCAGCGTGAAGCTATATTAAATTTTTTGCGCATCTTGAAAATTTTTCATTTTAAAAAAGCAAAGGGTTAAATATAATTGTATTCTTAAGCGACTTCGACTATAACATCTTGTAAGAAGCGGGGGTGGTAATTATGAAAAGTGTCCAAGGGTGGAAAAATCGTCCGCGATGAGAAAAAGTGCTATAATGACGACCCGCTCTTAAAGTTAATAGCTTTCGAAAGATTTTCACAACCGCTCCTTTCTTTAACAAGATTCGACTATTTTATTTTTTATTATAATAAGTCGTAGCGCAGGGACTGCTTCTAGCTGTAAACGCGGTTGTGGGTTCAATTCCCGTTGTGTGGAATGAATTAGTTTTATTTTCTCGTCAATCAATTCGTAATATCTCATGTCTTAACACAAGTTTCACTCTTTCTATCCTGCTATACGCGGGATACAGCGTGAAGCAAAAAAAGTAAGCAAAAACAATCGCACAACACATAAAAAGACAATTCGAAACGAACGCTTTCATCTCATACATCATTAAAAACATTTTTAAAACAATATTTATAAGAGAGACACCGCTCAAAAAAGTAAAGTCAATTGATTTACTATTGCATTTCGAAAAATGTATCGAAGATAATATACTGCCTGGTAGGAATGTTTGTTTGTATGTATGTATGTATGTATGTATGTATGTATGTATGTATAAGAGGTGTATGAAGTTAACAAGTTAATAGCATTAGGTGGTTAGTAGCGAATTGGTCACTTTTTTTATAGAATAAAGAAATATATGAAGTTATAATTTAATTTTTTAGAATTTTCTTTAATTGTTTGGTTAGAAAAGTTTTAGGCTGATTTATAATTTTATATAAATGTTAACATTTATGAGCTTACTTAATTTTTTTTTTAAAGTATGAAAGTTCATATTTACAACTGGTAAAATTTCAAAGTGTTTTCAGTGAATCGTTTCGTACAATAACTATTGAAAATAAATTAAGTTAATGTGCTTCTTAATTAAATATTAAAACTAATATACCTATTTGTCTTTATGGCAGGACAAGAAGCGGCGTTGAGCTCTGCCATTTAACATGCAATCAAATTTATGCGTTTTTTATAAACGAAACGGAGTGTCTTAGCACAAGGTTATGTCTGATTACCCTACTTTGCAGAAAAAATCGTAAATGTATTGATAAAATACATACATATATTCACTTGTACATACTAAAAATCTTAAATATCTTTCTTTTCTTTTCTCAAACAATACAAGTAAAAAGGCTAAACATACGTCGCTTGCGACGGATATCAAAATTGTCTCAATTTAAACGCAAAAACAATTGAAAATTTGAATTTCAAATCGTACACGCGGTGATTTTCATAAGATTTTTTCGGTACACCGCCCTAATAAATCTTGAAGCAATAACAATAAATTCATCCGATCGACATGCAAATGTGGATTTTTTCGACACACTACTTTCTTTGTTGGAAACAAAAACTGAATGGAGCTGTTTGTCGTTTGTTTGAATATTTTTGCATGATATATTTTATTTTTATTTTTAATTTCGTACCTGTAATAGGTATAGTGCGGCGTTGAGTTCCGTCATTCAAGACACAATGTCGAGAATTCGGGCGGTAAACAGGGAACGGAGTGTTTTAACACTAAGTTCCACTCTGGAATGAGGGGAAAAGCGTGAAGCTATGTTTTGTTTAATAATTTATTATTATTAGAAAGATTGCAAGTGCTTCTTATTAATTTTAATCCTATGATTTTATCTACTTTATGTTAACATATCTATCGAAAATGTAATCAAGTAGGTAGATACTAATATGTTTTTTCTTATATTTAAGAAAAGAAGGCACGACCTTCACCTATGGATATTTATAACAAAAAGCCATTTCCCCAAACAAGAACGGAACCAGCAACCTTCACGTAACATAACCAAGACACACGTATGTTCTTAATTCCAAATGTCTCACATTTACGTCTAAAAGAACTGTCGTACACCGGACGGTTTCCGCCAGCAGTATCAGTATCTACAATGCATGCATGACGTTACTTTTTCACCTGTTTACAGCACGATAGGCTGTTATTTAGATTTTAGGCGTTTGTTTTTGTGAACAACGAAAAACTTATTTATTTTAGTATCTGCTTCCTTTGTGGAGTGTATGCGGGATGTGATATGTGGTGCTGTGGTTGAAATGTAGGTGATGGGAAGGTCTATTTTTTTTCTTTTAGTTTCATATACAACGTGAAATAAAAAAATAAAAAATAGACCCCACGTGTAATAATAGATACACCGCTCTCCACTTTACAGGTACAAATGGTAAGTAATTTATACTAAAGAGTTCATAAAATACAAAATAGCCACTCAGTTATCTCTCAATCTGAATGTAAACGCAATGGTTGTGGGTTTGATTCCCACTTGAAGGAATAAATTATTATCATTTCTACACTAGATAAAGCTCTCGACACGCGTCGTTGATGTCTCGAAAATTGGGCGAAAAGTGGAGCAAGGAGTATCTTAATACTAGGTTCCATTTGCCCCCAGCTATAAGCGGTACATAGCGTGAAGCTAACCAAAGAAAAAAAAACTAAAGTGTAAAACTCAAAATATTCGTTTTGCAACAGTTTGGTTCAATTTTATTTTCACGGCAATAATTCAGTATAATACATATGCTGTGTAAGTGCACTTACTTCCTGGACACCACCTTTGGAGCAGATGGCGCAAAAAAGGAAAAAGAGTGAAATCTCGATACAAATAAATTGTTAGCACACCCCGAGGCGCTTTATCGTGCCCATTGCCTTTTGTTATCTTGACCGATTCTATGCGAGGTGTTTTAATGTATTCAAGATTGATATTGCTAGATATTTTATAGTTGCTGCGAAAAATAAACTTTTTTTCACCTTTTGATTTGATAGATACAGAGATAAAAATCTTATTATTTTTATGTTTTTGTTTATTTTTAATATAAATCTGTAAATTGTTTTAATTTTTGGTACAATAATTATATGTATTTATGAAACCAAAAAGTGAAATATTTAAAATTCTTAACACTAAAGAGTGATTGGTTAAAACCAATACCCCCATACGATTAGAGGCTGTGTTTTAGCTGCTCTGGATGACGGACGTTGAAATAAAGTAGTAGCGAATTCAATTCCTGATTGAATCAAATATCTTATAATTTACTCTTTAATAAGAAAATACATTCTCAAAGAAACTCTACAAATAAATTTCATTGAACACGTCAATATCAGAGCTGCCGCCGCACGTCCCCTACTTTTGGAAGATAACAATACGCATTGAAACAGGTGCCAACTCACTCGCTGTAGTGTCGACCAGCATTCTTCTAGCGTCCGCTCACTTATGCTCTGACCGGACCTCGCTTGTTGCTAAATTAAGAGGAAAAAACAAGAAATTAGTATAAACATTATATTCTAAACAACATAGAAGAACGTAGTAACAAGTCACTATTTTCTTTTTCGTACTGTTATAGCGAATACGACACAAGAAGCTTTGAGATTAATAAATTGCATAATAAAATTCTTATGAGTATTATAACCATGGTAGAGGTCTTTGAAGGATACTTTGTTACGTAAGCTTTATTATTTTTATTTATAAATAACAATCGATTTCTGTTCGTTCATAGAAAAGGGAAATGGCTGAATCGAGCAAGATTAAATATATTAAGTTGTTAAAAAATTGAAAAAAAATAATATGATATTACATAAAGAGTTAACTTTCAAAATGACAAATCGACTAGTTAATAATAATAATACTTACGAAAACTGGATTATTTTTGAAACTTTTAAACTCCACTAAGACAAACATTATAAAAATATAGACAAATATACAAACTAATGTTACAAATAGTGTTAGAAAGAAGAGTAAAATAGAAAAAGATAGAAAAGGTAAGCGCCAAGACAAATTACAAGAGCTTTTAAGTTGCCAGAAAAATATAATACAATGAGCTTTATCTATATAAGAATGTTTTTAAGATGTAAGGTGTTTGTTTTCCTTACATTCATTTATAAGAAACTATTATTCTTTTTTTTCCTTTTTTCACGCTCTATCCCTGAGAGAGGTAGCCAAAGAGAACGGAGTGCGTTAAGGTCTCTACCTTTGTCACCTCGTCCACTATCATCAATCGTTGTTGATGTTGACTTTGGTGTACCTACGTATTGGTGCAACAATGACATATTTGCGCTTTTTGAAACATGGTAGGAGACTTAATATAAATTTGTTATTAGTATTTCCGCGATGACCTACATTTCCATATTGAATTATTTACAAAAAACATCGTTTTTACTTTACTTAAAATAAAAACTACTTAATATGAACTACTTAAATAAAACTACTTTTTTTCAATACTATTTTATCCTAATTAGGTTTTTTTGCAATTAAATCATTGTTGCACTAAATGAGCGTATTATGTAATATATTTAGGTATTTAGCAATTAATAGATTTATTAAATCTGTGAAGATAAAGCTTATTGTAAAAAGCAAAAGAAAATTTGCGGAAATTCATTCGAAATGGGTACCTCTACCTAAAATGTTTATATGTTATACAATGTTATATCTTGTACCTGCCACTTATTTCGCTTTCGATTTTTGCCTAACATAAATATTTGATATTATGACTTCTTTAAAATTTTTCTTTATTCACCAAAAAAATCATTAATCGATTTAAAATCAATTTAAATCGTTATATCTATATACATATATGTAGAAATGTATATAAAGATATAAATGATAAATAATCGATTGTATGTACAAATAATTTATTTAATATCTAACAGTCTCTACATTAAAGTTATTAAAAGAAGTAACAAGGCACGTAATTACGCGGTTTTAGGTCAATCGCCAGCTAAAATCTATATTATGAAGGTAAATTTTATATGTTATAGAAGTATTTTTATGAGCACTAGTTGTCGCCCTTGACTTTCTTTCGATATTTACTTTATTAATACTATTTTTTAGTAAATAAGGATACGATTTAAAATAATAGATAAAACGCGGCGTTAAGTTCCGCCACTCAACTCGCCATATTTTAATATTTGAGCGAAAGGTGGAGAACAGAGTATGAACATTAGATTGTCTGTCTATCCTGTCTGTCCTGCTATGCAGTAAAACGAGTGAATTTTTTTATCGAACCTAGAACCTTCACCTAAAGTGTAGCTTATATTTTTCTTAATAAATTTTAATAATTAGATATGTTTATAATTTCATTAAGCGATGTTCTTACGCGATTAGCAATATCATTACAAATGACCTTATAGAAGCGATTTTTATTAACCGGTTAATAAGTGTTTGAATAAATAATAAATGTATACTATAAAATATACATATATGCCGTTGATACATCATATAAAACGATAGTCATGGATTGAAATATGTCGCAATTTTTCTCATGATTATATTAAGTCTAGTGACGGGATGCGGCGTTAAGTTACGTTTCTTGTTATGCAATGTCAAAAAAAATGATAAAAATAGAAACCATAATATAATCAGACGGTTGGTTTTCTATTCCATAAAATGACGTGATGTCTGTGTTGAATATATTGACTTTACGTTAATTTCAGATCTTAGGGAAATTAAATACTTTAATTTCTTCGGTCTGGTAACACGATAAAAACCGGCGTTGACTTTCGCCATTCAACAGGCAATGTCTTGAAAATTGGGCAGACATTAGATAGCAGTGTCTTAACACTACGTTTCTTCTGCCTAATCTGGTATAGGTGGAATACAGCGCGAAGCCGACAAAAAAAATCACAACTTACCTACAGGAAAAATGTTAGTTATTATTGCGCATTATAATTACTTGACCAGTTCTAAAGATATCTATAAAAAATAATTAATTATTACTAATATACAGCTCTGACGTCCAACTTATACGCTTTACATCATATATTTTCTTATGACGTGTGTTTATTTATTATTTTAAATTATTAATTAGGATTTTTTTTAAAGTTCACGATATATTCTGAATATAGGAGGGTAGGCAGTTCTTTTTTTCGCTTTAGAAAGACAAACTGCAGCGTTTGATTCCGCCACACAACACGCAATATCTCAATTTCGTTTTTAAATTGACTAACGAAATATCAAAAATTAGATTTTCTCTTCTCAAATAAAAAAGAAAATATTTTAATAAAACTTTGAAAAAGTCGAACAAAGCCACGGTCGAAGGTTAGTTTAAGATAAAAATCATAATAAACGATCGATGACTTCTATTCTACAGTTTAAGTAGTGACATGTGGGCTTTTTTCATTAAATTCAATTGTTAAATTGACGTGAAGGAATTTTCTATCAAAAAGTTTTATTGGGTTTTTGACCTTTTATCACGAAAAAAGCGCTTTTTATAATATTATTTCTATAGCTGTAGAGTATGTTGAAGGCACTAATCTCATGAAATAGTTATTCCAATTTAATATTTTTTTGATATACTCCATTTATGAGGGAAGGACCTAGGCTATATCTTAATAAGTAATAATTTCGGTGTAAACTGCAGTCCTAGTAATCTCAAGTATATAGGATGTCACGTGTTGTAAACTTCTTTTACAGGCGAAGCCGGAAATAATAGCTAGTATGATATAATCGTACGTATTTCTTTTAGTTTTTTTTCTAATTATTTCTTATCATATATTCATCGTATTAAGAATATAAATAAGAGTCAAAGATATTTTTTTTTAATTCCGCAAAATTTTCGAATGAATTTCCAAGCGCAGTAGTGGAGATAAGAAAAGAAGATAAATAATTACATCAATATTGAGGCTATTCAGGAAATTTACCAATGCGAAGGGCAGCACGTTGCGGTCGCCCAGCGGGGCTTCCCCGGACGGCGATTGCTGTGGCTGTAGCAATAAGTTTTATTATTATTATATCTGTATAAATATCTGTAAATAGTAATAAAATGTGAGAAACTTTATTTATATTTTTAGGTACATTTACAATACAAATTTTAACCAATTTACGTAATAAAATAAATATTACTTGTAACATAATTCAAGTTTTGTCAAAATAATTGAAAAACATTTAGTGCTAGTTCAAAATAAAATAATTTAAAATGTTTTTGTTTGTAATATGATTCTATTTAGTCTAAGCCATATCCGATAGGCATCACAATGAATATCGATACAATTGTTATTATATTTTGACGTAAACAACGTCTAACATGACAACACGCACATTGCACGTCCATGCACATGCGTTTATATATTGTATGTAGAAAACATAACTTCACAAATAAATATCAAAATGTAAATACAAATTAATTTTTGTTTAAATATTGTAATAAAAAATGTAATGTAGCGAGATTTGAATCGGCGTCTCTTGAATATATTTTAATAGCTAGAGTTCACCATCCAAAAATTATAACATTTTAATTCAATTTATTTACTATCCTAATAAAAAAAGAAAGAAAATCGCAAAACTACTTTAAATACAAAAAAGCTTAAAATCGACTCACACAAAAAATAAAAAACTTTAACTATAGGCGACGATAAACTACACTGAGGTAAACTACTGACAACTAAAATTTTAATATTTAATTTCAATATTTAAAAACCTTAGCATGTAAATAACACTTTCAAACACAAAAAAAATACACTTTCTACTTTGGAATACTAAAAAAGCTCAAAATTCACTCAAAAAAAGGCAAAAAAATCCAAACAAGATAAAGATATAAAAAATATTATTTACATCAACTTTATTGATTGACGATAGTAAATTTACCAGTGCGAATGGCACGAGGCTCCTCTCGCTCATCGTGGAGTCTGCTGACGGAGACTGCTGTTGCTGCATCCGGTGGAAACGGAAAAATATTATTATAATAAATATACTAATGTTATTTATATTTTGTAATAAAAATAATAACAATAAATTACATATTATGTAATTTTTCGTTTTTTGCAGTTTCACGCTTTTCCCGTATGAAAGAGTAGGCAGAGAGAACCCCTTGCTAGGACGCCCCGTTCAATATTTTCCGCCCAAATTTTAAAATATTGCGAGGTGAATGGCGGAGATTAATATAACACTTTTGTCTATCAGATAGAGAAAATATAAATAAATTTAGAAATTTGTCATTTCTCACTTTTTCCATATCATGAAAGGTAAAGTAAGTAAGAGTACTTCCATTTTTAGAATTAGAAAATATTAGCTGAACTTAACCACTAATTTGATAACTACATGGGAGAAGCGAAAATATTAAAAATTTAAGCATTACATCGGGTAAGAATTGAATCCACTAACGTCATGGTAACAAAATCTTCCTATTACCACAATTTTTCTATTCATTATTTTTATAAAGTAATGAGAACGTAACCATAAAAATCATGCTAATAATATTCTAAATCACAGAATTAAATCTCAAATATATCACAGAGCACTTCATAAATAACACTTATATTTTGTTAGCAAACACTCCAACTGACACACGAGGAGCGTAAAAATACGAATAAAGCAAATTTTAATTAACCGTACTTCCAAAAAAACTAACCGCAAAAGTTCAACTGGTCCGCGTCGAACCGTTAAATCTTAATTTACTATAAAAACTATATGAATGCGAAATATGAATATCGAGAACCGGTTCCTAAGCAAACAATGCTAAAACAAAAAAATTGGAACAGATTCGCAGCAACAAATAACTGTCATCACCCCTTTCGTGAAACAAAGCGACTTAAAAAAATTTGAAAAAATAAAATTACAATGAGCCCCTAATCCGAGCCGTGGGAACCCGACAAATGCTTACCTTGAACGAATATGAAACTAATTTAAAAAGTAATTTTTGTTTCAGTTCACAAATTTTAATTTTAAAATACATGCTATGCACAGCTTTGCATTTAACTTCCGTTTTGTAATAAATGACAATTTGAAATTTTTCAAATTATAATTTGAAACTTTGAATGTTCTAGCATTATTATTTTTTATTTAGGCTGTATAGATTGCTACGTTCGTCAAAAATGTACATATCAAACAAATATTAGCCAACTGTCAAAAAGCAAACGTATATTATTTTAGTACAAAAAAGTGGTGATTTTAAAGAAATATCAAATAATGTTATCGGGTTAATAAAATTATCACTGATTAATGTAATCAGTAAATTTTACATATCCTTTGTGGGGCCGGATGCGACAGAAGGACAAAAACGATTTAATAATATGTATGACGGCCCTTAACCCTTTCTTAACAAAAGCTTCACAACATGTTGCTGGTGCGTCTTGTCTTTTTTTAAGGAAATAGCGATCATTCAAATTCGAAACGAGTTTTTAGACCTCTGAGGTCAGTCTATCGATATGTTTTGGTGAAGATACACGTACGCGTTATATTATTAAATTATTGTCCTATATTTATTTAAATTTTTATTAGTTTGTGTGTTTTGGAAAGTGCAACGGATAGTGATTTGACGAATTACTCGTATAATGAAAATTAGAGTTATGTATACGGAACTTTGCCTAAATGCAGTCGTTAAAAATTTGATTTTTTTTGTGATTCCCAAAAAAATATTTTTAAAAGTCTAATATTTCCTAGTTTGAATGATTTCCTAAACATTTTTGCGTTTCAACTTGTAAGGTTGCCGGCGGGCCGCGTAAGACGATCTGACTCATATTTTATGATTTTTATGATTCATCTCCTAAAAAAATGCTTTTATTTCAATATATTTCACTGTTTTTCTTGTAACATTTATTACCGTTAATAAAATAAGAAAAATTATAATATATATTTTTTGAAACTGTAACCATATTCAAGCCTAATATTTCTAATTGAATAACACTTCCTAAATTTATTAAAAAAATGCAACTAACCTGGATTTCATTGACCAGTTTTTCTGCCAACATCTTGTGGTCAGGAGTGGCGGGTGGCTGAGGAGTTGGGGGCGCCGGTCCTGGCTGGGTATTCTCGACCTGCTCCTGCAGGGGGGACTCAGGACGGCTTCTGTTCCAAAAGTCTTGCATCTTGAACCTCTGAGCTTCCGTTTGCAAGGTCGGTATGTGTAAAGACAGAGGTGCAGCGCGAAGGTCCAAGGCACTGCCTCCAGCAGCTGCCTCGTTGCCTTCTGCCGCAGTCATCTTGAAGGAGTTGTGCAGCCAGCTGGCCACGAAGTTCTCCTCCTCCTTGGGCGGCTCCAGGAGTCGCGGGTACGGCGGCGCGGCGCCCGGCTCGAATGCGCCCTCGCCGCCGACCGCCTCGCCTTCCTCCGCTATTTTTGGTACTTTTGCCTCCCGCGGTGAGTCCTCTACTTCCGTCTTCCGATACTCATGGAGGTCCCTGTACCTCTCCTGGAGCGCTAGGGATATGTTCTCATTGAAGTACTTCAACATTAATTCCAGCTTCGGGCGTATCGTCACAAGGAATTCATGCGACGGTCGCCGCGCGGACCTGCAAAGAGCTGGCGGTCAGTGGTCGCGAGTCAGGCCGCGTGTTTACGGTGTCGCGAGGGTCGGGAAAGCGGAAGCGGACCTCCTCGAGGCGCGGGCGGGCGACGACTAACTTCTTGGTGGAAAACTTGAGCGCCGCGACGCTTTCTTGCGGGGCGGGGCGGACGCGCGCGTCGGCCGAAGACGCCGCTCCAACTAGCAAGACGCGGCGCCGCCCCCGCCGCCTTAGACGCCGCCAAGAACATCCCCTCCGGCGTCGCGCCCGCGCGCGCCCGCTCGCGCCCCGCGACAGGCGCACGCGCCCCGCGATTTTTCCGCGGAAAAATGTGTCCGGTCAAGGAAAAGACGCCGCCGTGCCCGCTCGGACCTCGCTCGGACCGCAACTATCAGCGAGGGCGCCCTCTCGCTCGCCGCCGCCCGGCGCCCGGCGCCCGCACCCTCGCGCCTCGCCACCCGCGTTAGACAAGGACGGATATCGCTATTTTTTCTAAGCCGCTATTAGTGAGGGAGGAAATAGAAAAGAATGGGTTCTTTCTGATTTTTTTCTTATTGCTCTGTCTCGCTCTCTCCGAGGGGTTTTGTATAGCGTCGTTTTGTTCGGAGTTTTTATTATTTCTTTCCGTGCCGCCTACTTTACTATTGAATTTTTTTCCTGTTCAGGCGGAGCTTAGCATGGGATTTGGCCAACGGCCTCTAATTGCTGAGTTTTTATTTCATTTTTACCTAAACTTGGAAAGTTTTTAAGATTACACCTACCGCTTGTTGGACTTTAAGCTTTACAGATCGAGTAACATTTATAAATGTTTATTGTATAACAAGATTAATCTAAAAAAAATACTCAGTAGCACTAGGTACTACCTACACTGTACTATAATATCATAAGAACAACTATTTTATACAACTCACTGAAGTCACTTTTTTTTGTGACTGACTGAAGTATTCTTTTTACTCTCTAAGAGTAAGCCGCCAAAGAAAATTTCTCATGTACAAAGTTTTCCCATTGCTACCCCACGACAGATGGCGTAGCTCGCTACGAAAACCTCTACGATAGTACTAAGATATCAGATTAGTTTTATTATAAATAGCGATTTTATATTAACTGAATATAGAATTATTTTATTTTATTGAATGATCTATAGGATATTTTTTTATTTAATACAAATTGTAAAAAGAAAAAAAAATGAATATGGTATAAAGTTGTTATTTTATATGAAAGTTTTAATAAAGTATTTATATAATTGGACAATTGTTTTAATGATCCTTCTTTCTAAACAAACTAAGTAATCCAAAACATTTTACGCCAATTTTTGAGACATGCTTATTGAGTGGCGGAACTCAACACCGTGCTTTGTTTTATAACCAGACTGAGTAAGCGAAAATAATTCATTCCACTAAGTGGAAAATGTATCCACAACCGTCGCGCTTACAGTCAAACATTGTGTCTCTTGTTTTTTGTGAAAAATTAAAAAAGATAAATCTCATACTATTGTAATTTCATACAAATTTATTCATTTATAATGATTTTTAATGACGCAGGCGGAGTCACGGCCAGCCGCCAGTGATGTACAAATGATAACATTAATACATACATAATGACAGGCGTGGCCGTAATGTATGGGAGTGTTTTTTTTTACGGTCCGTAAACACGATTGTTCTAGTAGACGAGACGAATATACTTATACTATACAAGTAATATATAAGGCGGAAATGATCATTACCGATTATTACCGTGGTAATATTTTTTTGTTTTTTTTTTTAAATAATAATAGTTAGCAGAGAAACAAGAAAAATAATTATTATCGATTTTTACTCAGGTAATATATTTTTTTCTTTTAATGTTT
>FAPY01001699.1:0-14003 GCA_900067975.1 Heliconius heurippa | reverse complement strand
ATGCCAGGAAGAAGAAGAAGAACAGACTTATGAAAATTTCTTTAAAAGTTACAAAAAATAGCTTACATTCAAATATTTTATGTCAATTCAACATTTTTCACATTATATTATTTTACCTATTATTTTTTAAATAATAGCATATTTATTTAATGACTAAACAATTTTATCCAAAAGCAATTTCTATAAAAGACATTTAGTAAAAAAAACAACTAAACATTTTTTCTCATACATATATATGTACATACATACAGACATACAAAATAAATACAAAAATTAATTAGAAATTAGGTAAGTGTCGATGACCTGGCGATGATCGCAAATCACCGCAGAATGCAGGTCGCTGCATGGAAGGCCGTTAACGCGCGCGCAGCGAAGCCAGCTCCGTACAGCGTAGTACCGAGGTCCGAGACCGAAGAGACACTCGCGCCCCGGCTCCCAACGCGGTCGCACGCTATGGCAACACCTTGAGCCTGTATACGTTATATTTTATATAGAAATACGTGATCAAGCCACACGTGTCAGCCACACGCCACACGCCACAGGCCACGGTCGAGACACAGTGTCAAGCCATAACGTGCTGTTTTGTCAAAGTTGTTATTCGTGTTTGTTAAGGTAAGTTTAATTCATTTTATAATTTACCTACCCATCCAGCTTTTTATTAAGATTTTTTTATTTATTATTTTTATGTTTGTTTTAGCGATTTTTTATTGATTTTTTTTTTGTGTCGTGCAAGTGTGTTGGTATAAAAAGTTTGGAATTATTGGTGAATCAATCGGTGGTATCATTTGTATACATATGAAGGTTCCCCCTAAAAATAAATATATATTTTTAAAAATCCTGACATATTTTGTATGTTGTACTTCCATTTTCTGTATAGAACAGTTGTATATAATATTTAATTATGAATGAAGCTGTCGGCATTGTTGTCATAGTGGACTCGTCGCCGTCGTCTCCAATGACAGGTTAGTTCTGCAAATCGATGAAAATGACACTAGAATCTTATTTCTTGGAATATTTTATTTGAAAAATATGCGTATACATATTTTTTAGATATCATTGAATATTACATAGATTTTATTATTAGATCGTCAAATTATTAGTAAAAAATATCTACATTGTCGTGTAGATGTATTCATATAATAAATAAATAATATTATGTTAAAAATATATACGTTATTCGTCGTAATTGAAAATATGTATTACGTATACGATTACTTGCACTTAAGTATATTTATTTTAGATATTTCATAAATAAATATTACTTATTTTTATTTATTTCCCATAAATAAAAGAACAGCTTCACACTTTTTCAAACCCAGCAGTGTAGGCAGAAGGAAACCAGTGTTAATACACTCCATTCCCACGCACAATTGGTCTACCAGAGCATTGAAATGAAAATAAATTCAAAGTACCCTTCATTCCCACGTGTGGGTACCAAACCCACTACCATGCGATGCTGTTCCACTGCGACACAATCCACTTAGCATTCTTGTATAATGTGGGATAGGAAATGAAACTCTTAAAATTCCAGTGTCCTTTAATTTTTGGTCCATTATGAATATTGCGTACTGAGACCAAGTGATGAAGTGTCGATGTCGATGGAAGCAGGTTTAATTTCTAATTGAGGTATTCGGGCGGAGCGTGAGTAACGTAGAGTTTGGACATGAGGTTCAGTCTACTTCGCTCTATGTGGGATACAGCGTAAATCTGAGAAAAAGTGAGAATAATATAATTTTCCATTACATTGTAGATAAGGCTGCGCCGGCGCATCAATATGAATTCTAATAAGTGACGTAATGATCTTTGACCGCTAGAGACGAAAATAATGTGATATTGACTTTAAAGTATTTGCTTTATCGTTTTTTACGATATTTATTTATAGTTAAGCTTTTTTTGGAATTTGCGACGCAGTCAATCTTTACTTATAAAAAAATAAATAAAAATTTGTAAATTTTCAAAAATGCGGCTTGGTGTCTTAACAGAAGATTCCTTTGCCTGATACATGCAGGATACAGGGTGAAGCTTAAAAAAATGTTTCTAAACGAACGATCGAACAGAATTCAAATCCAAGAACGTTATGTATAGTCTGGATCTAGGCATGACTAACTTCAACTACAATGTCGGCAATTTATATTATAAGTAGCTTTTATCTGCGGATTCGCCCATGTGGTCAGATCAGCTCTGGTAACGAGGCAAATAATCCAGGATTCGGCGGAAACTAGGAACCGAAGCGTGGACTGAGTGTTTTAACACTAGGTTTCCAGGTTCCCTCTCTGCCTAACCTTGCTATGTACTGTATCCTGTACAGCATGAAGGTAAAGAACAAAAAAAAACAAATGGTTAAATTTAGTGATATAGCTAAACGATTTTTTAATCAATTCAGTGACAATATCATTAAGGAACATTTTATATAAGGCAAAATTTATTATATGTATTTACTGAGTCATCATCAGACATTACGGTAAAATTTTAAACTATTAATCCTAATTTCCTTGAATTTTGTTATTATTAAACCTCCGACCGTTGTTTGTACCTATTATGCTTTAAAGGAAGTTAAATAGACTTAATTTGACACTACTGTAATACATCACTACATGTGATATTAATTGTTTACGAGGCTGATGGTTATGGGTTCGGTTCCTATTGAAGGGGACGAAATATTTTAAATTCGTCGTTCTGGTAACGATCATTTAAACTTGAATGAAGTCTCGAAAATGAGCCAAGCCCAGTTATGCCAGCTTTATACTTTTTAAGATGTATTGTCTAAAGATTAAAGTTAATTATTATAAAATATATTTAAAATTATAATATAAAATTTATATTTCGTTAAAAAAAAATAAAAGGTTACTTTTTTAGTCATCAATGTGACTCAAGTTTTTGCATTTACCGAAAAATATAATATTAAGAACTTCCTGTAAGACCACGGATTGAGATACATCTACAATATTTGAAACTTCCGTTACTGAGCGACTGACAGACAACGCACAAGCCAAACTCCTGGACTTACAACCTATATGACATTTCACACATAAGTAGGTTAGGGAGTGCCCTTCACTCCTTAACCATTTATATAACTTAAATTAGGAAGTGCCCTGCTCTCCTCAATCATGTATAGTGCCTACTAAGACAAGATTCCTTGATATTCTTACGGAATGCAGAAAAAAATAGATATTCCATCTTCTTGCAGCTTAAGCAAGCCGCAGGTAAAAGTTAGTCAATTTATAAACCGACTTGGTTCCAAGAATAACTAGTCTGTTGGACGTTACGCAGAATGTCTATATATAGCAATACCAGCCCCCCTAGACCCCGTGACGTTGAACACCAAGTAAGGAAGGATGCAACCATTATTGTATGGTAATAACACTTATAAATATGCATCAAATATATTTACGCGTAAGGCGCATTTTGAAACTAGCTAGCTTATTGCGATGGCTGTAGGTTCTATTCCAATTCGCGGAAATATTTATAAAGATTAAGCAGCTTCAATCTTCTTTCCGCATAGCAGAATAAGAAGAGAGGACATTCTGACAAATGACAGATCTCAGTTCTCGGATGACATAGCATATTTAGCGGCGAAACTTAACGCCACGCTTCCTCTACTACAACGTAGAAACGAAAATAAATTAAATGTATCTTCAATTAAATAATCTTTCCTTCGAGTGGGGATCGAACCCACAACAGTCGTAGTTACAGTCAAGTAGTTACAGCGACAAGTGAAAAAAATAGTGTTTAACCACTACCTTTCGTGTATATAGATGGATGAGAATAAAAAAAATGCATTATATGTGTGTTTCCCAGCACAACGGCTAGGAACAATCACAGCTAGGTAGATTCCTTCGCTGCCGTCTTTGTGAGGATTTCCTAATTAATTCCACTCTATATTTGTGTATCCTGTGTGGTCATGTAGCGAATATTTCAAGATTTAATCTTTTACATTTGTAATATTTTAAAGTAGGTACTATTTTAATATAATATGATAAATGTATTTTTTTATATTTTTCCTTTCCTTATTTTTTGAATAACATTTGTGAATCATGATAAAAAGGTTCACTGTAAACGCAATTGTTGTAGGTTCGATTTCCATTCGGCGAAATAATTTATTTTAAATTCCTCGCTCTGGTAACGAGGCAAAGCGCGGCGTTCAGTTACGCTACTCTACTCGAAATGCTTTAAGAATTCAACGTTAAAGTGGGAACGTAGTCTTAACAATAGGTGCCCATGTTATTAATATTATGCTGCCCTAGGAACATACGAGGCTCGTATTGCCTAATTGTAAGCTTAAATTTATTGTGTATCCTGAGAGGTTTAATATTTTTGTTTGTTTCTTTTATTATAATTTCCAGTATGTTAAAAAATATCAAAAGTAATCATCGTAGATGAAGAATTTATTGATTATATCATAAAACTCATTAGAGATTCGTTCATATCATATTTATATTCTTAGTATTTCTAAATAAATAATGATTGCTGTTATTATTGTTGTCTCCAATAACTTTATATAATGTATATTATCTAAGTTATTGAAGATACCTTTGTAACTATGTTTTAAATGTTGATATGACATTACGCTAGATAAATTCTTAACTTTAATTTGACATCAAACTAAACTCAAACAAAAATCCCGTGAATGATATCGAACCTACTATCTTACAACCAGATACTTCACTGCGCCTAAAGTGTCAAAGACTTATATAATTAAAGCATATTTTGACGGGTCTCGAAGTGCACTCGCGGAATAGCAAGGTACTTGCGTAAGGTAATTGTTTGAGCGCACTTTGAATGGCGAGCGACGTTTGAATAGGCTAGGAACTGGCTGTGGTTATTGTCATTTATTTGTTATATATTGATTGGACTAAATATATTTTTAAAGCTACGATCTTTATCTATAAATAAGTAAATGATATATGAATCATCTACAATTATTTAACTCCGATTGAAAATCTAAACTATTACGATTATGTCAGATAATCTTATTATTTCTTTATTATTTTAAATTAAATATAACAGACTTATCAATTAAAGGAAGATTATTTAAGAAATTTCACATAATAAAATCGAATTAGTCATTTATCAACCGTCCCCCGGGCTATGTGATGCACGACAGCCGCGTTGCGGATGTCGCAAGCGGCGCTTGTCTACTGCCGGCGGAATTGGAATTAGACTACGCTACCCGACGCCCATAGCAACGCGTAAGAATTCACTACTTTGCATATGTGTACCTACGAGTATGTGGCGGAATAAATCGGACTTCTTACTATATATATACAAATTCAAAGAATTTACTTAAAGCTACACTTGGCAACTTTTTTAAGCTTCGCTGTATTTAGAATATTGCAGGGCAGGCAGAGGAATCCTGGGAACCTAGTGTTAAGACAGATCGTTTTTAATTTTTCGCCGAATTCTAGAGGCATTGCGTGTTTTCATTCGTTATTAGAGCGACGATATGAAAATATTGAATATTTAATTATCTTGAGTGGGAATCGAACCCACAATCTGCAGCGGTCTGCACCGGCCACGGTTGTCGTCCATTGACTGGGTGGTCCGTGTCCATCTCCGAAATTATACAATCAAAAAATTTACACTGAATAATTAAACTAACTAACTAACTAAATTTGTTCAAAGCTAAGGTACAGGCCCCCTTGAAAAGATGCGCCCATGTGGGAAACATCCCTATAATTTTCTGAACACTATAATTTTATTTTTATTACTTTTAACATAGTTACTTTAGCTTCATTAAGAAATTTAATTTTAATTTTAAATTGAATTGAATCCATTGTTCTTTTAACTTTGTCTATCAATAGGCCACGTAAAAAAAATTACGGGTACCGACTAGCTTAGTTTCACCCTGAAATCTACTAAAACATAACTTTTTTAATCTACTAAAAACATGACATTTATAATTTTCTTTAACATGCATAATATGAATATTGCATCGGTCATTGACTCGAAATTGCCAAATTGTACACGTCTAAGCAAAAGTACTGTTACGTTGTTAAATAAAAGTAGACAGAATACTTATTATGTAGATGACTATCAAATTGCAGTGGCTCAGTGGCAATAATAAAAAAATAAAAAAATAATAAAAAAAGCAATAATAAAAGTTATTAATATTTGTCTGTCTACATATATTTATCTCCTAATATTACTAACGTCAAGTTGTATGCATTTTTGTTATAGTTTAGAAGATAAAAAGGATTCATTAGAATTTAGATGCTTTCATGAATTTTGTTATACATATATTATGTCAACATTATCATTATATTATTAACTACCTTTGACTTGCGGCTTCGCTCGTGTGTTCAAATAGAAATAAATAAATTACATCGAAACGATTAATGTAATGAAACATAACCTATCTATCCACCATAAAGGTATATATATATATACCTTTTTCAATACGAGCCAGTAATTCCTGAGATTAGGGTGCTCAACCAAACAAACTGTTGAGCTATACAATATTAGTATAGAAGTATAATTCATACATCCATCTAATACTGAAAACATTAGTGAAAGTGGTCTAGCGGCGTTGCACAACATCTGATGCCCGGTGCGCTCGCATTTGGCAACGCGACAATTACATTATAATCTCGCCACGCCGAGATCTGACGATACCCTTGTTCCAGCTTCATTTTGTGTTTGAAACGACCAAAACTTGGTTGGTTGGTTTGAATTGGCAAATGCTTGTTACTAAAGTTTTTTGGTAAATTTCAAAGTTTTTTTAGTTTGCTGTTTTAGAAAATGGATTTGAATCTGGGATTCTTGGAAACCGTTTAAGTGGCGTGGGATCAAATTCCACTGCGTTCATATTTTTTGGTGGAATTGAATTATACTTTAAAAATGTTAAAAATGTCTCCCATATTTTGTTTGGTAAAGGGAGAGAAAACATTAAAGAATTCTGGTTTCTACATTTTTAACACGTTCTTATCACAAGGATGATAACGATAATTCCCAAAGCTGCCTCTCTTTTTTATCATAACATGGCATGTAGCATGGTCGGGAGTCCTCTGCCTACCCTCCTACATGTCCAACATCCTTGTTGGACCTACTTTTTTACATTCCGTTCCACATACCGCCTAGATTTTAAAGAAGTTTCGTATTAATTATTGTAAGGCACCACATAGTCTAATTAAGTAAAAAAACGATAATAATTTTAAAAATACTAATACAGTATGTGTGGGATAGTGACGAACAGCTGATTACCCACCACGCTTATTAATGACGACGTCTAAATATAGCACTTTTGTTTTACTCAATTTTGACGTTTATATTGTAAAAAATAGAGTTCAGATTTAAACAGCAAGTTGGTAGCGAATCGTGAAGTTCTCCACTTTCCTTGGGAGCGTGACGTGAATGAGTAATTTTCGGCTTTGTATGCGCGTGCGCAAGACAGACGCACATGCGTTAATACAAATACAGTGTTAAAAGTCATACATAAATAATTAGAGAAGTTACATTTTGATTCTTTTGTAAGCCTACGGTTGGGTGGTAGTGTTGGTTTCTTATATTTTTATGTAGTAAATATTTGCATGCTTATATCTTGTCGAAGTCACAAATATTGTAAATATAAGATTAGAATTTAAGATTATCTTATTATTTTTATGACTTAGATATATTTTTTATTTTTTTTTATTACAAAAAAAAATATGTTTTTTTGTATGTACATACAGTATAATTTTCATTTATTTAACATCCTATTATATTATTTCGTTGAAAAAATAAATGTGCTTATTGTTAGTTTCCAAAAGAAAACCAAGACCGCAGAGTATCTCGTTTTCGCACTCAACTAATAAACCACAAACGGTTGTTGTGGATTTTCCCATTTATTAGTATGTAAATGTTTTATATTAGTTAGATGACAAATATGTAAATTATTAGGCATTCCATATGGTACACAAGACATACGTAAGTTGATGGTAATCGAAATTCTTCTTATTTTTCTGCTCTGGCAAGAAAAAGAAAATGGAGTATCTGAACACTGGGTTTTCTACCCCCTTGATTTCAACTCCTTCCTATTTATAACAACGTGAAAGAGAAATACGTAAAACAACAACATGATGAGACACAGATCGCCTAAATAAAGAAAACTTGAAGCGATCATTCGAGACAGGCGACCTTAAGGCCGGCCCTGGCTCGCGTCAACCGCGCCGGTCATTGAACATATTGTATTTTTGTAAATGTTAAAACCAATTATAATCATTTCCCTTTTGAGTGATTCTATTAATATAAGAGACATCATTGTGGTTCACTTGGCTATCTGTGTAAGTGTGGTGGTTGTGAATTCAATCCCAATTTAAGATACTTATATAAATTACATATAAATTTAGTACCAATATATTCTATATAACATTTAGATCACCATAAACATATTATGTATATAAGGCTGTGTGGTGGTCTGGTCAGGTCTGGTGCAGCCGCATAGTGTCTGATTGTAAACGCGACGGATGGTCTGGTCTCGGTCTTAAAAATTGGGCAGTGAGGGAGAATGGAGTGTCTCAGCACTACAAGAAGTAGCTTGTTTTTTGCTGTATTTAAAATATATTTGTTGGCTTGTTGTCAATCAATATTATTAACTTTAACCAGTTCACATAGTTACACAGTGTCAGTCAGTCAGCTCTTACATATTACAACTAACATAACAAGGAAATTATGTATTATAACATAATATATATTTATATATTATTAGTCATAACCAGGTCTGAACAGAAGCTACGAGCCACGGTCAAGGTGTTATGTGTTCCTCCTTTGTATATGGGTATACGAAAGTTCGCTTAGTTGAAAGCTCTAATCCCAGGAACTACTACTGGTTCCAATAATAATTATTAATCGTTTCAGGTTCAGGCTGTTTGAACATTTGCGCGAAGCTGCGGGTTAATTGCGGGATAATTGCGGGACTGCGGGATTAAATTTATTGTAAACTACATAAAGTTAAAATTATAGTGCATTAAAAAATCTTTGAAGGTTTTTAGTAATGGAATATTAATGTAACAATGTAAAGTTCTGATGATGATACTTTGTCGTGATGTAATTCTATTTATCATAGTGATTCAGTGGAGTTTTAATAATGCAAATTAGAAATGTTTTTTTGATTCCTTCTCTTGTTAGGAAAGGACGACGGGATGGCTTGTTCTTAAATGTCTTTGAGAACACAGTATCGAAGGAACCCTGGAAGGACTGTAAGAAGATGTTGATGACAGTGGACGACGCGAAAGAGGTACGAGGAGACCGTTTCGTTTGGCGCTCCGTTCTCTCTGGCTACTCCGTTAGGAATACTGCGTACAGCTCTAAGAAAACGAACCCACTACCCCATCTCAGCAAAAATTGCCACTATATAATGTAAACAAATGATAAGGAAACTTACAGCCACGCGCATCTGCACCGGTCGGCCTTACGTGCGACCGTGAAAGACCATCGGTAGGCACGTCGCGCCGGTCTACCATCACATGATATATTTGTATTGTATACTTATATATTTATTTGTATACATATTCCTTATTTTTCAAAAAATAAAATGAAAAAAATACGTGAAAAAATAACAATAAATTGATTGATAAGTGTCTAATTATAGTTTCGCAGTTCGTTTGGACGACGTATTATTATTTTATGTTTTTACGTTCCGCGAAGTGATTGTGAGTTGAATGGTTGTGGGTTCGACTACTCGGGAGAATTAAATATTTCTTAATTTTTATTCTTCGATCTGGTGACGAGTGGCTTCCGTCACTCAACACACAATGCCTCTAGAATTAGTCGGAAAATGGGAAAAGGAATTTTCAGGTTTCTTGGTTCCCTACTATATGCGGAACACAGTGCAGTTATATGCACAAATTTAAAAAATATATTGTTTAAGAAAAGAAAAGACTATTAATAAATTTGATGAATTTATTAACATTATTCAGCTTTTGCATACAAAAAATTTACACCTCTTCTATAACTTCTATTCATAAAAAAATTTGTTCCCTCCAAAATGCACTATAGGACAAACATACATACACCTACATATTATGTATACATATATATATATACAAAAATACCGTACCGTCAAGATGTTTGCACAAACCCTTAGGATTATTATGTGTACTGTTCGCTTGACGTCCGCCGTCCGTTAGACACGTGAGTCACGGCCGTGAGTCACCGTGACACCGTTGCCATAGCCTGTATGTAGTCTCTTACAAATGTAGCTATATAGCTATGATTAATAATAATTTAAGCTTAATTTTTACTTATTTACTAATATTATCATGCTTATGAGTTTGTTTGGTTAAGCGCGCTTATCTCAGGAAGTACCAGTTCGAATTAAGAAAAGCCTTTTATGTTAGATAGTTTATTTATTGAGGAACGATATAAGGCTGTGATATTAAATCATATTAGTCGTTTCGATGCTATTTCCATTGTAGCTGTGGTCAAACGGTCAAGCCGTTAGTGTCACGTCAAGGAAGAAGGTCTTCTTCACGAGGAAGAAGTCGAAGTCTAAGAGTTCTTTGATATAAGTATTATGCCAAAAATATAGTATTTATTGGTGTTTTACTTATAATGCTCTTTGGATTTTGTCGTCCATGCCATTGTCTTTTTATTAATTCTTCTTATTAAAAATTTATGATGTATTATGTCATAAAAAATTCATGGGAAGTGCAGATAAGTTATGGAATATAGTGTTAAGACACTTGATTTCCTCTCAATTTTTAATAAAAATAATTTAAATATAATGATTACTCTGGGGATCGAATCCATGACCATTGCGGCTACAGCCAGACAACTACTTCCAGTTCCACATAACATATATGTACATATATAGCGTAATATACAAGTACACGAGCTTCCTCACCGCGAGCGGCGGAGCGTAGAGACCTTCTGTCTGTAACCAATCGATTGACAAAACAACGTGTCATTAACTGGCCATTATTTGTTTTGTGACCCCGTTCTAAGTGCTCTAGTGACTCATATAAGGCAATATTATTCTATATGTTATAAATGAAATTTATTTATTATATTAATTAATCTTCTTTTTTTATTGGGGTAGGGTTTCGTTCTTCCATCTCCTTAGAGACATTCCATATGGACTGGCAAAACTGTTGCCTGTCACTGTCTGGACAAACTGGGGAAATGTCTATATTTAGAATATAAGCAATCTCACAAAAAGAAATCCACTGACAATGGCAAAAAGCTAACACTTTAATTTAAATTTCTTTATTAGAACAGTCAAAAATATTTGTCGTATTCCATTTACAACAAGAAAAAATAGATATTACCTCATTAAATAGAGATTACCAAGCTTAATTCTTCAAAAAATCTAAAGACAAAAAGCTGTTACGGAAAACTAGAACACTACGAGATTTAGATTTGACTTACAAATATAATTTCTAGTTCTTTAGAAAGTATTTGAGAGCAGTAACTATTGTAGTTATAAAAAATGTACCGCTCGCTGTAAGTAGGCTGTATAAGTTAGTTTTTTGTAGCTTTGAAGCTTTTTAAAAAATAATTTAGTACATAGATATGACCTGAATGCCTAGATATTGTTTGTAGTTCAAGGTGCGGACGAGACCAATCCACTTTTTTGTTACTAAGCTGAGATTATTTTATGTGTGTTTCCGTTTTGGAACGAAGTGTCTTAACGCGAGGTTCCCTCTGCCGACCCTGCTGTTTGCGGGATACAGCGTGAAGCTAAACGCATCTACCGCGAATAGAGATAAGGAGAGATCTAGGGTTGTGACACTCCGTTGTGTCTGAATTTGGTACTTTTCAGCTACACGTAGATTAGGTGACTATACAGTATTAAGGTACCTTCGAACTTGGTCCGATGATGGAGCCAGGGCTTGAATAGCGGAAGTTTTCAGACATTACTAGTAAACCACTCGAGTTTAGGCTTATATAATTTATAGGTCCCAAGACCTTTTTTGGGCATCTCAAGATCGATCTCAGAATTGAGACTTGTTTATAAATACGGGCCGTAATCTGTCTAATGCAAAATATGCATAAAGATAAATAATAAAAATAATACCCCGCTTTTTCACCTGGGCATCGAAGTCGTGCTCACTGACCTACTTGTCGATCTAATCGCACCGAAATGAACTCGTAATATGACGAGATGCTTCCAATTACTTATCGACTCTAGTTTTAATATCATTTTTATTTTTAAAAAGAAAGCTTTATCTTTTTTTTCTCTATTTAAAAAAAAACTAGGTTATTGTTACGCTGTCATGTTCTTTGACGGTTGTTACTTCTTTTGATGTATGATATGAAAGAATACGTTCTGTTATTTATAACGTTTGATTAGTGAGAGACATAGAGTTTTTTGATTGATCGCGAGGGTAGTGAGTTCGAATCTGGCTCGAATTAGGAAAATTTATACATACAGTTGTATGGAACAACAGTCATCTACATAATAATTATACTAATAAAGCTAATGAGTTTGTTTTGGTTGGACGTACTAATTTCTGGGACAATTCGTTGGCTTTCAAATTTATTTTGTTTCCTTTTATGGAAGAAGGCTTCTATAAAATTAAGTTAATCGTTTCGATGTAACCCACCATGTTGAGGTCAGTCGTGCCGCAGGATTACACAGATCGTGGGTTCGATTCCCAGTCGAAGAAATGCATTTTTTTTTTCTCTCGGTCTGGTCACGATTATTTTATTTTCCTTGCCAGAATCTGTTAAGGGAGGAAACGCTTCCCAAGGTGCAAAATTCGAGAACAGAGTCCCTTACTTAGAACCAACTCATCTCTGCCTATCCTGCTAATTGCGGGATAAAACGTAAAGCCACACGCTCGCACAGCTAACAAAACGTCAATACTAAACTCCACGTAACGTATTGCGTGTACGAAACGATTAACTTACGTCTGGTGACGTCACACTGCAACTGACTTTTGACTTATAAATGACCAATTAGTCTAAAATTCCTCTTTATAATACAATTACCGTATTAATGAATTAACCTACATTTTTTATGGCTAATTAAAGCAATAAGAAACTGATGATGCTATTGGTTCTTTGAGATGTCTGAACTCTGCTGATTCTCATTATATGGTAGAGTTGGCAGAGAGAAATTATAGTTTTAAGACACTATTGATCTAAATTCTTGAACTTTTTATAAAATGATTTTCTTCATTTTAAAATAAATCTTAGTCACAACTTACAAGTCATTGCTTATGCAATAAGCTTACATTATTCCAAACAAAAAGATGAACAATAAAACATAAAAAAATATATATATATTAGATAGCATTTTTTACTTTAACTTTTCCCGTTATTTAATTTCGACTATACATACATACAGACCTATATATATATATAGATACATCATACTGGCAGTATAGAGAGTACAGACGACCGCGGCCACCGTTGCCGCGCCTCGCCGTGTGAAAGTGTCACACTTGCTTACACTGACCTTGTACAGTGAACTAATTGCCGAAATCATCTCTGAGTCGACTTGTATAGTACAGTAGGGATAACGAGTTGTGGCCGCCTTGAATTTAATTAAACTTTCTGAACTTTTGCGTTTTAATCAAATATGTGTAGCCATTTATAGATTTTTTCAAGGTAGCCAAAACTCATCGACCGTACCGTACCGTAACTGTACTAGTGTTAATTTTTTTTTCTTTGAAATTAAGAGAGAGCAAACAGTGATGTTCTTTTCAGTTAATTAGAGAAAAAATATTTAGAAAACGTATAACAATTTTTTATGTTTTCTAAATAATTTTTCTTCTATCTTTCCTTAGTTTGGAAAAAAATAATTACAGATTGTTTACAAAAATAAACAATTCTAACCAAAAAAACAAAAAAATAATTGCATTTTTTTACATAATAAAATGACTATGGGCGTTCTTAACTGAATATACAATTTGCGTTTTCATTACGTATAATTACATATAAACATACTTGTGAGTTGTGGTGCATTAATACTACGTACATAAACGTAGCCTTGTTTAAACTGCCTTTATTTACATATGCTATTGTTAATTCGTCTCGCTATGTAAATTATGTTACGAGACAATAATAACACAGGTTTTGAA
>FAPY01001652.1:389-14842 GCA_900067975.1 Heliconius heurippa | reverse complement strand
TGTTATAAAATTAAAGTTTTGATTATAAAACGTAAGGTTCCTTTTTATTCTACTCTCGAAGAAATTTCGGAATTAATAATTATTGTGGTTTTTGCCTACACTCCTAAATGAAGATATATGTATGTCAAATTGCATAATGCCCTGCTTTGCTATGTCCGCCATTCTAAGACTAAGACCCACCATGTCTAAAAAATTGGGCTATAAACGCCATACAGAGTGTTTTAACTCTAAATTCTCTCTGCATACTCTACTATGCTGTATGTACAAGATACATCGTGAAAATAAAAATTATACAGTTAGCTATAGCATCATTTTGTCAGTGGAATAAATCCTAATAAAGCTTTCAGAATTAACGGTAAGATGATCCTTTCTAATGCTATGAGAATTTTTCTAATTATTTTACTTAATTTCGAAAGCTTTTTGTAACTGTTTCTAGATTTAATTACATGTTTACAATAGATAAGAACTTATTTCTTGAGACGCTCTACAAATTTCACAAAAACACAACATTAGTAAAAGTGTGCTGTACCTACATATTGGGATGATTGTGGCTTCGATTCCATTTGGTGGGAATGATTGTGAGTAAATTATTATTATTTTTCGTAGAGATATCAAGCTGAAATTGGAGTATAGAAAAATAGAAAAAATAAAACTCTTAAGTCAACGCTATCGAAAGATACGAGTGTTCATGTATCGCTTTCGCTGTATTTTCAATGAAGTACTTACTTCTCGTGAAACTATAAATCTGCATACAAAAGAAAGAAAAATACGACTAATATTAATTTATAGATCAAAATTATTACAAACTTTTACTTGCAGTATTCATTTACACTTTTTTCTGTATGAAAAAAATGGGTGCATACGCCCGAAATTATATGTGTGTAAATTTTTGTCAGGTTTCCGTTGATCTACAATCATTAAATTGATACGGAACCGGCTTTTTTCGATAGACAAAACAGCGATTACCTTCGCTACTATCTTCGATGTAGTATAACTTCTTAACACTATGTTATAGTTTTTATTTGTTATCAGCATCACGCTATATCCCGCACACAGCAGGGTACCTTATATTAATAAAACGAACTATTGAATACATTGCACAATTGCATTCCGAACCGAGTATAACCCGAAGCGGGAATCGAACCCACGACCATCAATCGTTTACCAACGAATGTGTTAATTAACCATTCATAATATTATAATTGCACTTGCTGACCCATAAATTTGACCGATCTCCGATCCGCGATAACATTTTATTGTTTGAACAATGATTCATAGCGTTTCATACTTCCTTGAGATGTAATCGTCTTTATATAGACAACAAGGATATCAAAAGAAAATGACGTAAGTAACAATTTTTTACAATTTAAATATATTACCTAATTTGTTTAAAATAGCAGCTTCTCGCTAGAGCTACTTGAAGTGAGCCTAGAGCCAAGACACTATTACCAGTTTTCTACCCGAAATCAAATCATTGAGTGTTGAGTGGCGGAACTTAACGCCGCTATCAGAGTCGAGAAATGACAATAAATCTCCTGGAGATCATGTATGTGCGGGTTAATGACAGACTAAAAAGTGAAAGAGGTATGCAGAGACCGTAGAGTTTGGCGCTCCGTTTTCTCTGGCTAACAACCCGCTGGGGATAAAGCGTAAAGCTAAAAAAAACAACAAAATTATTCAAAAACGCTTTATTTCTTATTCTTTTTGTCAGTTTTCTCCCTCTTCCTCTTATTTATAGGGTTCCTTGGATCGTATATGTCGAACCAATCATCACCTTTCGTTGAGGCATCCTTAGCGAGTACTGCGCCTTTATCTTCAAACCTTAATTTATGACCCAACCTAAAAACAAAGTATATAAATATTATTTTTAGCTAACATGTAATCTCATGAATACACACGAGATCTTACGTCCTTACATGAGATATCACATGCACATATCTATAAATACCCTCATCATTTATAGACGACTTACAAATACAGCAAATAATTAATTTTATATATTGGATTTAATCTGAACCAATAAAACACAAAAAAGCTTGTACAAATTCATCATTTTCCACAAAAACGTAGAAACATGTTTACACCAGATCCTTTTAAAACCGTAATGACTTAACTTACCTTCACACTGTCACCCTAGAGGAATAGTTAGAAAGAATTAGAACTGTAATCATTCTTACCAATTATCAGTATTAATATCTTCTTCGTCTTCTTTCTCAGTCTTTTCACTTTCTTGACTCTTCTCTTTGATAGCGTGTAATTTAGTTTTGAACTTAGCAAGCAACTGCAGCGTGAAGTCCTCCCTAGAAAAAAATAGACATAAATTAAATTTAGATATACATACAGTACTGTCGGCTAGTCATCGCCGCCCCGAAGTTATGCTTTCAGTAGGAATTAAATAATCAATTGTAAGAAAAAATCCTAAAATTTAATCTAACCATCTATCTACAATACAGTCAATCATACCATACAATATATATACATATAACGTATTTGAAAGGAAGACTTTTTTATCTATAATAAAACAAAGCCTCTTCTCACAGATGTACCCTTAAACCTTTTTAACTATACAACCGATTTTAATGCGGTTTTCACTATACCTATATATAGACAGAGTAGTTGGATGGGAAAGTCAAGAAAGTATATTTGAGAAAAGCCGCGAATATTATAATTTATAATATAAGATTTGAAAGGGGATTTGGCTACCCGCCAAAATTGAAAATAACGAGAGCAATAATCGTTAGTCTGGGTCAACATTATCACAATCTAAGGATAAATTCGGTTATATTTTCTTCAATATTTATATAATATGTAGCTCTCAAACTTCTTCAGTTCCAATGCAGATAGAGCTCCTATTAGTACTAAAATTTAATAATTTCCTTATAAGTATTATAATTATGAATATTTTTTAATATACATACGTACCTAACGTATGTATATTTAAGGTATAATAAAACTCGGTAATAAAGTAATAAAATTTATTTAAATATTACAAAAATATAATTATTTTAATTGTTGTAATATAAAAACATCAAGTGATATACAATAACACTGGTATTTTTCAAAGAATCTGTGAATAATTTAATTTAAGCAATTTTTTATCTGTATTATAGTGAAAAATATAAAATATGTAATAGATAACTAAAATAATACTTTTATTGTGTTAAACAGAATATTCCATTTTAAAACTTATATAAAACTTAAAAGTAATTAAAATTTTATTTTTAAAACACATGTAGAAACAATTGTGTGTACAATGTACATCTATATAATTCTGTATAAAGGTGGTTTAATATAAGCATCTATAAATGAAAAAACATTTTCAAAGTACTTCGTACGACACTATTAAACTAATGTTTTATTTGTGACTGGCAATTCTATTGTATTGACTAGTATGACAACACTGCTTATATTTCTCCATAATCTTTTTTTACTTAAATTTTTTTGCGACTAAACATACATATTATAGGAAATTTGATAGTAAAAATAAAATATTGATAGAGGGCTTGACTTAAAAAAACACACACATTGGAGCAGGCAAAGGGAACCTAGTATTAAAACATTCCAATTCCCACGCCCAATTTTCAAAACATTGCTAATAAATAGCGAAACTAAGCGCCACATGACATCTTACCAAAGTGAGAAAATCTGAATAACTAATTCCCCACGTCGCTCAACCGTCACTCTTAGTCAGACGCTGCGCTGAGTCAGTATTACAGTTGAAGAAGTAAAAAATACTATTCCAGTTGTGGAAAAACGAAAATGAGTCAAACAATTAAAATTAATAATTATGTGAATTCATCAGAATTGTTTATTATAGCTTCGTCCCACGGTCCGTAGATGTTATCTTTGTATTTCTGCCATTTTACAAACATATAGGGGCAATAACCACTTAAAAATAACACGAAAACACAAAAATAAAATAAAAGCACACACGAAACTGTATACAGAGACACTATAGTCAAAGTCAAAATAAGAAAAAATATAAAATAAAACAATTTCGTTTTCAAAAAAACATTAAAAAATTGTGGGCTTAGCACAAAAAATATAACCGATATGGTTAATAGGACGAACGCGTCAAACGCAGTAGAAAGTCTGGAAACAAGACATACCGAGGAGAAAATGGCGGCGTTGATAGACAATGATTTAGACACGAACGCGGCTGGCACGTTATAATCGAAGAATATCAAATGCACACCCATCATTAAAACCGACCACGCGTATATTGTATCTGTGCTCACCGTATCTGTCAACGTATGCAAAACGGGAGATAGAATGAAACCTATAATTAAATAAACTAACACGATTTTAATGTGATTTATACTACTTTCTACACACGCGTAGATAAAATACAAAATGGTGGTTATTAATATCGCTATATATATGATAATTTGTGTGTCCGTCCATTTGTTATACATATACACGTAAAGCACAGCGTATAAAACACACAAGCACAGTCTTAACACAATGCGAAACGAACCCACTATGCCTTCACTCAATGTCACTTTTTCAACATAAATATTCTTTCTCAGGTCTTCTAGAAACTTCGAATCCGTATAATTGTCTGGATAATCGCGGTTTTCGTACAAATTCTTCGACCACGCTTTCTTTTTTTTTCTCGTAAACTTTGTGCGCCTGCTTCTGAAAAGGACGCCATCTTGATTTTTTTTCGAATTTCGAATGTAGAATGCTTCGTTGTTCCACTTTTTTAAAAAAAAAAAACCGTTACTCGATGGCGATGGCCTTGGGATTTAGGGTAAAGGGGGGTAAGAATGTTTGGAAAATAATATTTGAAAAATGTTTTTAAATAATATAATTAATGGTTAGGTAAAAAACTATAGTAATGCGAGAAATTTTCGCCTCAACCATCATAAGCTGAGTGAGATTTTAAGTCCAAAACATATCTTCTGTATCTTGTATGATATTTTTTTTTACTGAATGACCAATAAGTTAAAGCCTCGCTATCTTAACATTAGGTTTCCTGCCTTCTCTACTTTATGCAAGATACAGGATGAAAATAAAAAAGACCTCAACTGAAAACAAAACGCACTATCCATAAAAACATACCTGGCAGCTCCTTTTTTAGGTATTTTTTCCTTTATTTTCTTATATTTTTCTTGTTCTTCTACAAACTGTTTATACATTTCATTGTTTTCTTCAATTGTTTTTGGTTCTGTGTCAACTTTTTTTTCTAATTCTTTCTCTTCTTTAACTTCTTTTGTGCCTTTCATTTCTTTTTTAAGTTTTTTTATTTCGTTTCTTATACGGTCTCTGTAAAGAAAAATAATAAAAACATGAATATTAATAAATAATTTTACTTGCGGCTTCGCCCTCAAAATTAAATCGTAACTAACTACTCATTGTGTATGACACATTGTAAGTGCAGGAAGTAACTTTGACCAAAGGTACAATTGGTTACATCAAAATACACCAAATTCGTTTAGGAGCTGTGATACCACAGACATATATTCAGATACATACACGTCAAATTTATTACATCTCCTTTATTTTCCTCTGGAATTAAAAACAAAATAAATTACCTTTCCTTCAGCCTCTCCATATCTTTCTCTTTCCCTAAATAATATTCACCATCTGATTCGCTATCTTTTCTGCGTTTAATTTCTTCATCTGAACTATCTTTCGCATCTTCTTCCTTAGATCTTTTCCTGCTATCTTTATCTTTTATCGGACTGTCATCTTTTTCTTTCTTTTTAAGTTTGTCGCGGATATTCGACACTGCTTGAGCTGTTTCTTCTTTCTTCTGTTCTAATTCTTGATTGGATAGATCTTCTTTTTGCTTTTCCTGGTCTTGTTCTAATTCTGTACAAAAAAAAACTACTAATTAACATATCCTACCTTTGTTTTAGTTAATAATGAGAAATTATGAAAAAAATATATAGTCAAATCTAATAATACTCTAATAATTGTCTGGGCTAAAAATAACAATAAAAATATTGTTATTTGTAGCTCTGTCCTCCATCATAACGTAGCGTTTGGCGCTACGTTCTCTCTAACTATCCCGCTAGGGATAAACAGTGAAGTTATGTATGTATGTAAAATAATTATTACCAGCAGCAGTCTTCCTGCTTAATTTGGGATCTTCTAGAAGATCGTGTGTCGATTTTGGCTTCCCTCTGTACTCCTGAGCTTCACCTTCGTCTTCTTCGGCCTCTTCACCGAATGATAGGAGACCAAAGTTTCTGTGAAAAAAATATTTAAACAAATAAAAACTTTACCTAAATGTATTACTTTCCTATGTTTCAATAATGAAAAAAAATGTTAATATAATTAATTATTTTACCAGCGGGGCTGGTTTTACTGTGAAATTAATGGCATGTGATTAAAGATTATAATGCACAAAAGTTGAAAAAATCTAACTTTAGGACGGCTACGACTGACTGTACCATACCTTCAGAAAACTAGTCACATATTACAGGCCAACAATAAAATGTCCTAACACTAAGTTCTCACTGTGAATTCAAGTTTAAAATAGCCCTTATATATACTTTATATATACAATACTGTGGTATGAACAAAACATTACCACAGGATCGGAAGATTGTTCTGCTGAGAAAAGCTAGCAAGAAACTCAAAAGTTATTTTTACAATTTAATTATTTGGAACTATCCTGCATGACAATTTAAAGAGCCTTAATTCCACATATTTTTATACATACCCTTTTATATTGAAGAAATATTGAAATCTGAAGATTTAAACTTACTTTATACCATGCCTTTCTTTTTTCTTTTTAACGGGTTTTTCAATTTCCAATGTTGTTTGAATTCTTGGCACTAAATCTGTATAAGGATTTATTATAACAGTGGTGGAAATAATTTTGTGGGGATGTTCTGGCCTATCATCAGGACCTATCAGACCTTCAGCCAATTTCAATACATTGTATATTGAGTCACCTGAAAGCAATTATAAAAGTAAATATTTAATTAAGGCCAGTTGTAGTGCAGGAGTACAAGTGTGCAACTGTAAAAGCGACAGATTGTAGGTTCGATTGTCATTCAAGGTAATGAAATAAAAAGAAATGAAAATAATATTATCATTTCTTACTTTGCTAACACGGGCTCACTTAAAAATTTGCTGAAATGAAGGTACTGTTTAATCTTTATACTATACAGGTGACGACTTTCATGGCAGAAAACTGTATATTAATTTCTAAGTCACATAAATAATCTTAAATTGATCTATCTACTTTTTAGAAAACATATAAAAATGTTGAACATAGTCAGATTTGAACCTGCACCTCTTTAGAAACCATGGAAGCGCTCTGACAAACTATGCCATATGTTACTAAATTAATTAATAAATTATATATAAAATACAATAAAAGAAAAAAAAATTAAAAACCCACCAATAACTTTTCCAAATATAGTATGTTTATTCTGCAACTCTGTGGTAGAAGCTAAAGTGAAGAAGAACTGTGAGCCATTGTCATCTTTGCCCGCATTGGCCATTGCGACTAGACCTCGTCTATTAAAACGTAAACGTGAGTGGAATTCATCCTTAAAATTATATTTAAGATATTAATAATTGGCATAATTATACAGTTATATACAAAATTAAAAAGAAATTATTCTTTTTATAGGTCTTTTTTGACTTATTTAACACAAATATGAGATTTTTCTCCCAGTTTGAATGTACTAAGTTGTACATTGGGTTTTATTGTGAAGCAAAGGATATTTGTAAATGAAAATGAATTGATGGAGGAAAATGTGACTTATAAGTAAGATGCTTCTGAGATTAGAGCATTCAATTAAATAAACTATTCAGTTTTATAATACTACTATAGGCACCTACTTTAAAAGGAGCGCCATATATAGATTCACCACCAGTTCCATCACCGTTTGGATCTCCACCTTGAACTATAAATTCTGGAACCACTCTATGAAATATTGTGCCTGAAATAGTTTATTTTTTTAATAAAATGGTACTTATGTAATAATATGACAATGTGGTGGTATTTAAGTGCAGATCAGATTAGTTTTTAATTTTTAAATTCCTTATAAAAGTGGCAATTTATATGTACCTATTAAATTTACATATGAATCTCAATTTCCATAAAAAAATCTGCATGACAAATTTACCTTTAAAAATATGTGTATTTCACTAAAAGTATAATGTGTGTTTAATTGTTTATTAATCTCATTTTTGATACCAGTGGTTGGCCACAACTTAGTTTGAGAACTTTAAGATGTAAAATACGAAATTTCATTTATTTAAGACAGCTTTAGCTTTAGTGGCACAACTAAGTACCTAGTGAGTAAGTAACAATAATTTAAAGATGAAGAAATGAAAATAACTCATTTCCACAAAGTGGGAATCAAACTATTTTTTACAGTCAAATTCTATGTTGCTGCACAATAACTTCATAATAACAATATAGTGTACCATTATAATATCCTTCCATACATAGTTGTATGAAGTTTCGACATGCTTTTGGAGTTTCTTTTGTCCATAATTCTACATCTATATCACCTGCTGATGTTTTTAATAATACCTGTAATTTATATAATAAAAGTTAATCAGTGAGAAATTGTATAAACTACTTTTAAAAAAATATATAATTGTTAATACAGTTCAGTCCATGAGTTGATGTAACCATGAAGTCAGTTAGATTTAATTTTAGGTTTTATCTTTTGGTTATGATCTATCTGAGGGAACAATGTTCAAAAGTTCAGAAAATTTAACTTCAACCTAACATGTAGAGTGGTGGTCAGTGCCTCATTTTAAATTACTAGAATAGGGAAAAAATATTTTCTACAAATGGGTATTGAACCCACAATCATTGTAATTGCAGTTAAACACTCTCTTACTGCAGTAGAATGTCCTCAAAAACTTTTAATGTTTTTGATTTTAAATTTTAGCACATAAATTTTATTATCTCTACATGGGTCAAGTTTGTTGAATGTTACTTGTCACGATTTCAATAAAATAATATAGGTAAAACTTACTTTGCCGAGCGCCGGCGGTTCTTGTATATAAATATTACTCATATTTTATCACAGTGTGTATTGTTAAAACATAATTTCTTTCTTTTTCTTTTAAAACAATTCACAAAAGCTACTGTGATATTGGTTTTCTTATTAAATAAAATGCCGATATTTTTACTTTGGCAAGTTTGACAGGTTACAGGTTGCTATTTGACGACTTCAAATGTCAATGTCAATGGATTCGAAGTTTCGTCCAAAAATTATTACTGATATATAAAACATGAATGCAAGCTACTAGAGACTAGCCATGCGTCTCATCAAGCTACGTCTAAATTCTTATACGCTTGTTTTTCTTTCCTAAGTGTGAAATAATAGTTTAAAATTGGTAAAAAATATTGAGGATTATTTGCAAAATATACAATAATAAAATTTCTACTCTCTCCGGAGTTGGTAAATATAGTGGCATCGTTAATCGCGGTAAATTATATTTCATCTCAAAATCAAATTCCAATACGCATACAAAAAAATAATACCAGTGATCAATAGTAAAAGCTGTTCACGTTACATACGTAGTACAGTCGGTAGAGTACGGTCAATAACTTATGGCCGCCTTACAGACAGCTACCCAGATTCGAATTTCAAGTTTTCCTTACATTTGATATATTTTTTTCCCGAGTGAACTTTTACGCAATGTAGCGCAAAAGTTCAGAAAACCAACTTCCCACAGGCCACAACTCGTTGACCGTACTGATCAGAATGTCAATCATATTTGTCCGCCCACACGCTTCACTAAACAGATATAATTGACCTACAATTATTGTTTCTTACGAGTTTTGCACATTCAAAATGTATTATTTGATTTTGATCAATAAAAAAAATACAGAATTGTAATATTTTTTAAATATTGGATTATATTAAAACCATAGCAGTAATATTAATTAATAATATTGGAAACAAAATATTTTGTGCTACTTTTTACCAGATCTAAAATATATGTGTATAAATAATAAAATATTTATTATTATGATACATCTCAACTACGTAAACTATGATAGAGTTCATTTTTTTTACTTAATATTGAAATTGAACCTGCAACCTTCTGCTATCAATCAGTACTTTTATTCGTTGCTTAAGAAATACTCGTATATACTTACACAGTGAATAGTATGTAGTATAAACATTATATATATTTACATATATAATATGAGCTCATTTAAACTGCCAAGATATAATCAACGACATTGGAACGTCAAGTTGAAGTCGATCAATTACTATCGATATTTTTGACATATCGATTATCGATTAAATGACTAATTATTGACTATTGTTTTGATGTTTAATTATGTTACAGATACGAATTATTTTTTTATTACGAAACATATATAAAAGTCAGTGAGTTTCGTTATTTTTAAAGAAAATTAAATAGAGAAATAAAGCTAAACCACAGATAAGTTTTTATTGACAAATATTGCTGTTTAATTTGACAGTATAAAGCTTCTTTTTTAATTTAAAATTAACAAATTATATAAAGTCTATAAAATAAACTTCGCGTTCAATTCGACATATAGATGAACAGGCCGAGCGAACGTAGTCGTAGCCGTAAGGCGTTCCTTTCCCCATACATCACCCAATTTTCGATGCGCAACTCAACACCGCATTTCACGAGAGTAAGGAAATTAAAATAATTTATTCTCCTGCTTGGGAATCAACTTCAGAACTGTCGCGTTCTGCCGATTGCCATGATGTCAGTACAGTTAATGTAACAAATAATTCCACTGAACATATAGCACACAATAAATATGCATAGGTACATATTAAAAAATGAAATAAAAATTATTGACCTGTCAAAAACTGTTTTTCGAAATATTTTCTCATAGTGCAAGTGAGCGGGTCGCGCATACCACGTCGAGGTTAAGTTATTTGGAGTATTAGGGTTCTTTCGGAGTATTAGATTCTCTGTCTACCATGCTATGTGTAGGATTAACTATAAAGCTGAAGTAATTTATTTTTGTACTTTGCAAAATATTTTTTTTTGCAGTTTGTTAATTTAAGGATTTTCACAATAGTTGCTATATTCATATACTGTATAAAAAAAACCTAAAAATTTTCAATAACTTCTAATTAAATTAGCTTCACGCTGTATCGCGTACACAGCAGGATAGGCAGAGAGAACGTAGTTTTAAGACACCCCATTTCGTCCGTCACTGCTGCATTTTGTCTATTGACCAGAGAAAGAGAAAAAATTATTCAGACGTTTACTTTGTCTCATTTGCTCTTATATTATTTGTTTGAAGCATAAGAAATAAAAAAAATAAAATTATACAGAACACTATTAAGCAAACGAAATTCACGCTAGCAACTATTTTTTGTTCCACAAACTGACATGTTCTGGTCGAAATGTGTGTAAGGTCGAACTTATATGTTAGTGCTTTAGGTTATATATACTTTCGGTTATAAAACTAATTAGATAAGGACTTTTAAATTAGATTTTGACAATACAATACAATAATAAGTGGACATATTCGTATTTGGGATGTTATTTGTTGTTATGGCAAGTTCAAATCCAAATCAACGCGCAATATCTTAAAAGTTAGGTGGAAAGTGGAGAACGAAGTGTCAGCACACTTTCTCTCTACCTACTCTGCTATTTGAGAAAAAGCAGAGTAAGCGAAACCTGAAAACTCTCAAAACTGAATTCGTGCAGGTCAACTTTTTTAGCTTTACTAACTTAACGTTAAAATACTACGTTACCCACTTTCCGCCGAAGTTGAGTTGAGAAATTGAACCGTGATGATTACCGGAATTCTTCGTCGCACCAGAGCGGGGAAATGAAAATATTAAATTTATCATTCTCCTGAGTGGGAATCGAATCGTAAACCACGTCATATTTACAAACACGATGTGCCCATATGCCACGACGACCGTTTCCTTGTTATTAAAAATAATATATAAATATTTGCTACCTACTTAAATTATATCGAACCTATTAAGCTCTAAGATTATGTTAACAAGTGTCTTAAGTTATCACTTGATGGCTATCCACTGGTGTATATGGACATACTCCATAACGAGACGAGTGTCCTCTGTTACATGATAAAAAAGTAACCTGTATTTTAAAGCAGATTAGAAACTACCTACCAACTATTAATAGAATTACATACTGATAATAAGCTTAGATGATATTTAATTTCCGCCAAAATATTGTCGTTTGTAAAGTTTGTAAAGTTGAGCCTGTCATGCTGCAGTGGCAAGAGTAGGTTCGATTCCGGAGAATGAAATATTTATTATTTTTATTTCCTCGCTTTGGTAACGTGGCAAATATTGGCGTTGTGTTCCGCCACTCAACACTCAATGCTTGGAGAATTCAGCGGAAAATGGGGAATGGAAGTGTCTTAATGGAAATTTAGTATTTAGGTTCCCAGATCCCCTGTGTCTACCTTACGAACGGGATACAGCGTTCAGCTAAAAAAAATTGTAGAAATTATTCCAAGAGATTCTCTCACTTGAGGCCGTCGTGGTCCCAGTGCGGTACAACGTCAGACTGTCAACTAGATGGTTGTGGGACTCTACTCTGGTAAATGATCTTTCACGTCTTTTCAGTTCAGCTCTTTAATTATGACGTTTCGAGCCAGTTGAACACAAAATAACTTCGCCAATGTAACATATTGTATGGAGAACATAAATTATTTCCATTTCTCCGCTCTTGTAGATAAAGCGCGACGTTGAGTTCTCGCATTGTTCGCTGCCGTTCGCCTTGTTACTACAACGAGAAAATGAAAATATTAAATATTTCACTTCTTCGAATAGTAATCGAACCCCTTACAGTCGCTTACAGTCGCACGCTTGTGCCCCTGCGTCACAATTGGCCTCTACCTTAACAAAAATGAGGAAGAAGTCAAAATGCCATTACATGCTAACTCACGACTTTAATTTATGTCCAATATTAAGGTTACTTCGTAATAGACAGCGACACGCCTACAAATCAATGATAAGCATAACCATAACAGATATATTTTGGCCAATATTTTAATTGACTGACAAAAATATCTCAAAATTGAATAAAAATAAACAAAATATTTAATTTTTATAACTGTAACAATACACGGTTTGAAATATTTTTTTATAACCAAGGTATGGTTTAACTAGGAAGAATATTTAGTTAATTTTATGAAAATATTTAATTTCGTAAGATCTGAATAAGTGTTAAAATTTTAAAACAAAATAGTAAGATTATATTACGACGACGATTGGCAGGCAGGGTACGCAGAGGGAACCTAGTGTTACTCTCCGTTCCCCACTTGCGGCAAAAATTTTGCATTCTTTAAAGTTATATAGGAACGTTGTCAATTTGTGAGAGTATATAGGTATATCCAATTCATTATCCTTCCTATTTAATCTCTTATCTTTTAATCTATGATGAAAGTAGAGCTATTGAGAAAAAATATACCAACCGAATTGAGAACCTCTTCCTTTTTGAAGTCGGTTAAAACATACTTCTTCCATGTCGGACGGGATGGAAACTGAAATTGGACACTAAATTTAGATAGGTATTGTATAATACTATTTTATGTACAAGTGAATATTTTGAACGGAAATCGAACTGACAACTATATATAAAGCAAAAAAAATATGAGTCGTAGGGTCAAAAGTGATGACCGCAAGGTCTTTATATAAACACGACCTTCATTGCGTGCGAAAATTGATACGTCGATCCTGTGGATGGTATTATCCAATAAAGAAGGCGCCTGACTGTAATGGCGACGGTTTAGGCTTCAATTCCTACTTGGTGGAACAATATACTGAATTTTTTTCACTCTGGTAACAAAACAAAACACGGCGACGGCGTTAAGTTCCGCCACTTAATTCGTAATATCTCAAAAGTGACGTGGAGAGTGAAGAATGGAGTGTCTTAATTCTAGGTACTTGCCTACTCTGCCTCCTCTGTGGAATAATGTGGCAAGATGCATTAAATCCACAATCGAAACTGCTAGCGTTAATAAAATGTATCAATATTTTTTTGGCTTCCGTACCCAAACGGTAAACCGGGAACCTATTACTACGACTCTGCTGTTCATTCGCCCATCTATCTGTCTGTTTGTCTGTCAACAGGCTCTATATCATGAACCGTGATAGTTAAACAATTGAAATTTTCATAGATATTGCGATATAATTGTTCTTTTATTTTGTCTTATTCTGTCTTTTTCAATTTTAAATAATAATTAATATAAATTAAGTATTATAAGTAAATAAAACTATTTTTATATGAAAGAAAATATCTAATACACTTGTTGGTTACATCTCACATAAAACAACCAATATCTATATCATTACAATCTAAATTTCAAAGGCGACTTATAGAACCTTAGTTCAGTCAATCATTATAAACGACACGCACACGTTGTTTATATAGTATTTATTTATTTATTGAAATTATTTACTTAATTAAAATGTTAAAATCAATTGCTATGTTCTTTATGGGTGAGTTTTCTATTTAAGAAAATAATTATAAAATTA
>FAPY01001651.1:8868-22158 GCA_900067975.1 Heliconius heurippa | reverse complement strand
GCTTGATGCTTTGTCTGCGTCCGTAAAGGTAAGAGGAAAACCATTCAGTAGCTTTCGAGGAGAAGTTAATAGATCTTAAAATTGCTAATAGAACATCGAAGTCAACTGTGTTAAATGCATTAGAGTTAATATATAGTATATACAGTTCAATTCCATTTCCAGGATTAAAACAATTTGTTTTCCACGTTTAGGATGTTTCAGAATTATTTTAAATATTTTCTAAAGAGACTAGGGTGAAAAGAAACTAAGTATGAAAAATGTACAAATACAATATCTAATCCACAATATCAATTGTACAAACACTATCCAACTGCACTTTTTATTTAATTAAAGCGTGCTCGGTGCTCTAAGTGTGGCGTTAAGTTCCACCACTCAATAAGCAATGCCTCGACAATTCGGCTGAACGTGTGGAATTTAAAACTAGGTTCCCAAGTTCCCTCTGCCTACCCTGCCATGTGCGGGATACAGCGGGAAGCTGTCTAAATATACTATATTAGCATTATAAATGTAAGAATTACGCGAAAACCAGCGAACTTCCTCCGTGAAGGTAATTCTGTACTGCGACGTTCTAAATATACACAACTACTACTTATCTTAAGTTGACTTTCACTCGAAGTCCTGCCGTGAACGGAGTTGAAATATACGTATAATTCTCGACTTTTTAATTTTTTTATAAGGAATAATAGGTTAACTTTATCTTGAAGAATATGGAAAAATACCTACTATACTTTTTTTCAGCTTAACGCCGTTTTCCACATGTAGTAGGCTATGTAGAGGGAGCCTATTGAGACACTTTCCGTTTAATTTCTTGTTGAGTGAATGAACTTAACGCCGTGCTTTGGTTCGACACCAAACCGAAGAAGTCAAAATATTAAATATTCCTTTCCTATTATTAATTTCTTCTTTTCTTCTATTATTAATTTCCTCGAGTGGGAATTGAAACAATATTCTGTGTTGACAGTCACAACGGTGGAAAGTGGAGAACTCGTCAGCTAAAAAGACAGTCAAAATATTCTTGAAATGCAAATAAGTATCTAAAGGGAGTTTGTTTATTTGAACGCGCTAGTAATAATAAAGAAGTCAGGAACAGGAACAGGAACCTATTGATTCGAAATGAACATTTTCTTTTGCTGGATAGCCCATATATCTATGTATGCTTCGACATAGGTAGGTATAATGCAATGCCTTAAGAATTGGGCGAAAAGTGGGGAACGGAAGTGTCTTAATGGGAAATGGAGTATCTTAACACTAGGTTTCCAATTCACCTCTGCCTAGTTTGCTATGAGCTGGATGAGAGGCGGTGTGCCCTCAGCCGCCTCTGCAAGTAATTTTAAATCATATGTTAAAGAATATTACAAGTATTTCCTATTGAATAAAATCTTTAAACACCTCGAAGGTGACGTTCGAAGGTAAGAAGATACAACAAAAAATAATTAGTCAATTGTTTATATGTAAAGTTATTATACTCTTAATTAAGTGAAGATTTCAAGGTAAGATCTCAATAGGTATAATATTTAAACATATTGTATTAAATATTTTTTGAAATAAAATAAAGGAATGTTAAGACCGATGTGACAAAGAGATCGCAACAAATTCTTAACGTTTTGTGTAAACGTAACCTGATCGAGATCAGAGTTCAAGGATATTAAATTCTAGATAAGAGCAAACTTTAGACTCAATAATAATAAAATTAAGAAAAGTGGGAAACGAAGGTCTTAAAACTGGGTTCCCTCTTCCTACCATGCTATGCTATTTTTAATTTTTCAGTCTTCATTTTTGTGAAAATGAAGATTGGATTCCTACTCGAGAAGATTCATATTTAATATTTTAGGTAATTCGCAAACTCAAGAAGGTGGAAGTGAAGACATTGTTGTAGTATCTCAATGGGGACGGAGTGTCTTAACACTATGTTCTCAGATGCTCTCTGTCTATCTGCAATGTGCGGAATACCACGTAAAGCTAAAAAAATAATCATTTTGATACAAAAAAAAGGCGGGCACCAGACTTTTCTGTGTTGTCTTACACATAACAACATCCATGTTTCTACTTCTATTCATTTCAAAGTTTACGCCCCCGAAGACGACCAATAATTTTAAACTAATAACAATCTCCTTTTTCTTAACAAATTAACAAGAGGGTGAAATAAAAATACAAAATAAAAAGCTTAATACTACATTTATTTGTCGGTTCAACGTACAGACTTAAGGCATCCTGTCATTGGCACAGATCCCGCGACCACCTACCCACTATACGACCCCCCACGCCTCGCCACTGAGCAACAACGTCACAACGGAAATGGAATGTATTATTATTTAAAACAACGGAATGCCAAAAACATTACGCTACGGATACAATATACATTAAATAAAACAAGACTAGACATTTTAAGGGCGTCGTGAATTTATATTTACAAATAAAGTTTTAATTAATTATTGAAAATACTTAGAATGTTGTAAATAATCGAAATCTTTAAACTAGTTCAAAATTTTCACACAGTTACAACTTTTAATAAAATATCTCTAAATATTTGTGACAGATAGATTCATAACAGAATGTGATTTAAATCATTTAAGTACGTACAGATATGATTCACGACGATTAATTAAAATAAAGTAAAGAATATAAAATAAAAAAATGGACGCAAAAATATTACATGACGCATACATAGAAACAAAGTGACCTAACTCAACATTATTTAAAAATTTCGATTTCAATTAAAATGTTGTAAAAAAAGGACTATTTTATACTGACTTTTCATTTAATGTTTATATTTCAAGTTAGACCACTTTCTCAAGTAGGCGTTTATTGCACAAAATGCATATAAAGAATAACATAATAATATAAATAATAAAATAAAATAATAATTCTACAGTGTGATACTGGCCTGGCCTTCGAAATACTACAATTCAAAACCGAATCATTATCATTCCAGCATTTTTTAGGCACTGGTAGTTTTTTTTCGCTAATATCAAAGCTAATTTTTATTAATATTACATTTTTCGATATATTTATTATATATATATCTTAAATATAAGTTCAGATCGCGTTAATGGCCACTTGTGTTTTGTGTTCGAGGGGATTTTTTTTTCTGTATGTACAAATTTTAAATCATACAATATAACACATTATAGAAATTTGCGTACGAAATTAAATTAATATTTTGAGTTTCAATTATAATTTAGTATATTAATATAATTGATAGCATATTTGATTGATTTTAAATATAAATATTGAAACTAAAAAAAAACTATTTAGTTATTAGTTAAAACTATTTCTTTTAGTACATTATTTTGACTTTCCCATATCAAATGATATACCGTATTTACCTCAACCGGCCCTCGAACCACACACCATCCACAAGCAATAATATCAATACATTACAAATACAATATAATATCAGTTTTCGATACAGATATGCATTACGAAATCCAGACTAGTTAATTTTCACATAAATACATACAACTGTTGAAATATAAAACCATCTCTACATTACTTATTTACTTAATACTACCAAAAAATGAGATATTTTTGTAAAAAATATCGTTTTTTTTGTACATAATGCAATACTTCAAATATACACACGATTAATCGAACCTAGTACTTTCATCTCTTATTAATATATTTGTACTATTTATAATATAAAGAACATAAAATGGCTAAATATCGTGAGTTAAATAATAAGCTTGTTACAAAATGCGCGAGTTATTTACATTTTTACATTGTTGCTAATCTCATATAATAATAATTAATAATATACATATTAAATACCTTAATTATTTTTTGTAAAAAAAAAAGAAACAATCTTAAGCTGAATATCGTAAGGTCTAAGCCGCTATTTTAATATATCAACAGATAATAAAAGCTGCCAACCATGAAAATCGATACAAATTCTATTATAATCGATTATTACCAATTCCGATATACGATTAAGCTACAACTAAGAAATCCATTCGAGATATTAAATGGTTTGCAAAAAAATATTTAAATACCCACCATTTTCTTCAAAAATAACTTTTAAATATCATTAATAATAATAATAAACAAATTGCTTAGAATAAAACAATCTTAATACATATAATATTATATACTAGAAACCGAGTCGTAATTCGTACAATAATTGCGAGTTGAACACTCAAATGTCTTAAATTCGAACATATTATGGAAAAATCTTAAATATTAATATTATATACATACATACAAACCATATATGAGCAAATAAAGCAATTTACCAAACTAAACAAGACTTACGCGTACGCGTCCGCGTACCTCTGACCGCAAGTACAGAAGGTTACATCTTACCAATTAACGTGGTGAAGGTAATTAATAAGAATACAGCTTATACCCTTCCTCAATAAATGGACTATGTAACTCAAATTATTTTCTCAGTTCTAACTACTAGTTCCTAAGCGTGCTCAAGCCAATACTCTTCAATCACTCTGTGGTTGGACTGAGTCAAGACTGGTCATTTGCCTGCCAATCGACAGACGAAAGTTAAATAAATTAGAATTATCGTATTATTTGGACTATAACCTTAGAATACATGTGTAGTATTAAAAAAATAAGCACAATTACTAAATTATGTCAGAACATTAAAAAAATCAGTTCATAAAAAACGGATATAACTGTATTTGCTTTTATATGATTCATATAGTTATTCATATATATAATAATAAGAAGCGTAAATTACAATTATAAATGAATTACATAATTATGAACACAATTTCACAATATTTATTAGTATAAAGTCAAGTTTAAGTGTTTATGCGACGATGTTGATTAAATAAATTTGATGATAGAAATATAATAAGAAAATAAAAATAACCTTGATATCAAGAAAATTGATTGATAGTATGTAATAGATTCAAAGATTACAGAATTTATTTTGAGGGAATAATGAGTTCTTCAATTTCTGCTAGAATATGAAACATTGCATGTCAACACCGTGAATTATCATCCCCATCTATAGTTAAATAATAATAAATTGAAGATCGCTCTTTTAAATTAGATTAACAGTTAAATTGAAAATTTTGAAATATTTAAGTCAATTAGCTAATATAATGACTGTCCAGTACTTTCAATGAAAGTACTAAAATATGACATCATAAATTATGCCCAGGTTGTCAATTGTCATTAAATGACAAAAAAAATGTTTTGTCATTATATTTCATAATAAACAATATTTATTCAACATCTCATATTATTAACATTTCAAATGAATGTAAATAAATAATTTTTCGTTTATAATGTTTTATATTAATACATAATTTTGTATTATGCAAAACAAAGTCACAAACAAAAAAAAGACAACAGCCAATAAATCAATAAATATAGCCCTATCTTTTTTTAATGCATAGGCTGAGTATACTGAAAAGTCCTAAAATACTTTAGATTAAAAACAGTTTTGTTCAAAGCTACCAGGACATCAGTAAGACATGGCAGTCAAAAAAACCCGTTCAACATATAGGCTGTATATGCTAAGACTTTTGCTTATAAAAAAAAGAACAGATAATAATTCCCAAGCCCATGGGCTGTACACATTAAGACCGTTGATTTTACTTCAGTAAAAAAAAAACCAAAAAAGAACACAAATCTGTTTCACGCTACCGGGATATTACTAAGACATGGCAGTCAAAAAAATTATCCAATGTATAGGCTGTATACACTAAGACTTTCGCTTACAAAAAAAGGAACATGCTAATATATTAATTAATCCATACGGTAAACACTGAAAAGTCCTTAAACACTTAGAACTTTGCTAAGAAGCGTCACAAAATTAAAAAAAAAAAACACAAATCCGTTCCACGCTACCAAGACAGCAGTCACACGAGGTAGTCGTCGAACTTCTTCAGCCTTCGCTACGAGTGTTTCCTGTCGCCCATTGCTTCAGGACTAAAGCGGACTCGGGCTGACCCGCTCGAGGCGTCCCTCGCGGACACGTAGGAGCTATCCGTCTCGCTTAGACTCTCAGGTGGTGTTGGGTTCGTTGGTGTGCTCCCACCTGATGTATTTTTCTTGTATTTCTTTAAACTAGATCGTAATTTAGCTGGTATTTCTAATCCTTGGTTAGTTTCGTCGGGATAATAATCTCTTGGTAATGAATAATCGTTGCTCTTCCTTGGATATTCCTTTCTTGTTTCTGATCGATTTGGATACTTTTCCCTATATTGTCTTGACGGTGAAAACTCCTCATGATGAGAATTGGTTGCTGATGAGTTCGAGGGTGTCCTTCTGTGGTATTGTCTAAATTCAGTCGGTTCCCGGTAATCGAAGGAACACTCATCATATCCATAGTAAGGATGCTTTACCACATAATCAGCTGTCCTTTCAAATGTATAAGGCTCATTTCTGTAATAAAAATCTTGTATCCTATCTTGGGATGACGGTTGAAAATTTTCTCTATAATTATGGTATAAATCTGCCAAGTGGTCTGAAGTAGTGGAGGAAGTTCTTCGTGGTGAGGGTGTGGGTTGCGTTGAAGTATAATTGGTGCCGAGACCCGAGGTCCCTGATAGGGGCTGCGCTGAATGCCCATAGCCCGAGGAGGAGGATGGGTGTGCATAATGAGTTGGCGAATCGGTAAAGCGTATGGGTTTCTGTTCTTCAGTTTGAAGACTTGATATCTGGAAATAAAAATATTATACCTATAAGGAGAATTATGAATTACAAATCAATATGATTTAACCTTTTATTTTTCCCTTCAATACGCTTTTTAATAATTTTATCACAATTCACTTAAAAGTTTTTATTTGCAAAATCTTATTAGTAAACCTATGTGTTTTTCACATAATTATCTTTATTACTATAATACTTTCATTGTCGTGAACACTCACTGTTTATTCAATTAATAATTATAATTTCTCTCTTATTCTACATTTAAATACACTCAAAGAAAATAAAGCATATCTCACAGGCGACCCAGTGATCGCGTTCAACGGCGCCCGCAAATGCCTCGTGGGTCCGTGGTAAGTGTTGTGCGCGAACCCGTACCCCTCATAGATGGATGGCGGTATCACTTCTGTTTCTAATTCAGGCCTGCAATATAGGATTATTATGTATATTTATGTATTTTTATTCAGCTTCACCCGCATATAGCAGGGTAGGCAGAGGGAACTAGTGTTAAAACAAACCACATTCCGCCGAATCCTGGAGGCATTGCGTGTTAAGAGACGGAACTCAACGCTGCGCTTGGGCTCGACCAGAACGAAGAAGTGAATTCATTTCATTTCCTCGAGTCCCCCTGCAATGGTGTCACAGAGGCCCCGGGCCACAACTGACCTCAAAATATACATATAAATAATATTATCTCACCTATGCGGCTGTAAAGTAGGATGTAAGGGGCTGACGTTGGACACTCTGACATCATACCCGGCGGCCACTCCCCCTAGTAAAGCCGCCATGTTGTACAGCACAAGCTCTATTATACTCGGTTTTTTGAATTTGTAGCCTGAAACGGTTTATATAAAAATATTTATATGACAAATCGTCTTGTTGATTTTTTAAAAAAAATCTTTATTAATACTAGGAACATTTGTATTATATTAATTTTAAACCATATTTTATAATAGGAAAATCAAATTTAAAATTTAAATTTCGATTACGTACTTTTATTAAAGATAAAGACATTTTTCTACGGAATTTATATTAAAAAAAACATTCATGTATATAATTTTTGTATAAAAACAAATCACAAAATAAAAAAAAATTAAAACAAACTAAAAAAAAACAACCAAAAGAACCTCACCTTCAGTGCTATACAGCGTCGGCATAGGTATGGTATAACGGGATGAACTACTCAAAGGGAACTCCGGCCCCCAGTCGTCCGGACTGTAGTCTGTGTAAGGAAGAAAACAACCTATGTGAGAAAAACATAGGTTAGTTACGACTACGTGCTATAGCTAGGGCACGTGACAAAACATCGAATGAAGCGAAACAAATTATCTCCAACATTTAATAAGCAAAAGTGTTTTTATTTAGAAAAAAAATATTCAGGAAGAATAAAACCTGTAATACAAAATATATATATACATACAATATTTTCTAACAATTTCGTCATGTACAGAACGATTTCACAATTCAATAATCAATGTAAATAAATAAAATCGATATTTAAAATAAACAATCGTATCCGAATCGATTAAACATCAATCAAAATTACAATATTGCCAATAGAAACTTAATGATGACATTTTTTTTAATTCATTGCTATTTACATTTGTCTTCTCAATATAAGAAAAAAAAATAGATTAAAAAAAAAGATAATATATATAAAATAGAGTGTACAACATTAACATGCAGTGTGTGATTGCATAAAAATAATATACTAGAGTGAGACGAAAATATTCAATGCATAAATTTGTTTTTATTTCACACTATACGTTAGAAAGGGACAGAAAATCAAATCTCGCCTACTCCAGTATATTAGTGACTAAAAATAACTACGCATGCCAAACAGTTCATACTAAAAATAATAAAAAAGCAACATAAAAAGCGAACATAAATAAACAAAACTATACTTACATTATGTGCAATAGTAACGTCAACGGCACTTAATCTGAGTTATGTAGTATTTTTAATATATTATGTTATTTGGTAATTCTTCATAATCGCGTCCCACATTAGCCGGTGTGAATAAGCGCAAGCTTCGTAGCTTCCTGTTTCGCCCTTCACCGGATATTTATTGATTTTTAATTCATTTCCAATCATTTAATATACTTTTTTAATATGTACGATTTTTTTTCTCACAAAATGTTACAGGGTAGTTAGTAGCTAGTATTAGTAGACCCATGTTAAAAGAATACACCAGCATCGATTTTATGGAAAAAGGTTTATTTGATATATAAAAAAAATATTAATTATAATCTATAAAGAGAACCAGATCACCAAAGTATTTGAATCGATAGTGTCGGCCGTAGTCGCCACTGCATCGTTTAACATCTGAGCCTCATATGGAATTCCACCACCGGTACTTTTAATAAGTAATCTGGCGTACAGTCTGAGAGGTCTAAGCTGAGCTTTGCATTCGTGTGAGTGTTCAAATACAGTGTACGTATGACGTCACTTGCTTTGCGTAAAATAGTTAACAACTGGGTTATATCTCTTGTATTGATAACGGCATTACATATTTAAATATGTGAGCATGTGGTAAAAGCACAAAAAAATCGTGGATTCAACGTTGATGTTCATGATATAACAGGACCATTCATTATTAACACAAACGACACATCCGACAAGTGTGAAAATTACGAAGATGCAAAGTCCGGTTAAGAATTATCGATATATTTTTGTGTTTGGCTTTTTATTGGTTTCTGTTTCTGGCTCTACTCTAAGAGACATTCACACAAATAAGCTCAGCTTAGGCCTCGTGAACTGTATTGAATGTTACAACGACAATATATGTTTTTGTACTGTAAACGTTTTTAGGTAGACTAATAATGGAAGGCTATACGATCACGTTATATAAATATTAACAGCAATTGAAGTAAAAAAATATTTTAAAAAATACATCAAACAAAAAGGTTGTCGAACCGGCATTTCGTATAGACTTCCAACTATATAAGTCATTAAGACCATTGTAAACATTTGAAAGCGTGCCATAATATGACATGGTGAAGAGACGAAGCGATTTATATTATACGAACTAACGAATAGGTAAGTACGAAAAAATACATATAATATATAAAAATATCAACTTAAACCGTATTCAATTATAGCATAACTATGAACTGAGAAGCATGCATAGCACTTATCTAAATAACTGAAACAGGCTGAAAGCAAACAAATGCTTACAATTTACAAAAAAAAAAACGAAAAAAAAGAACAAAATGTCAAACGAGTATAAAAAATAATTAAATAATAAATTTACGACCAAAACATAATTACACAAAAACTCACAAATACAAGACAAAATTCGAATATCACACGACAATCATAATTATTATCTAAGATATCTATTAATTACTATCAAATACTTAATTAAATTAAAACTAGCTAAATTACTGTAGATTCATTTAAAATCTGCCATATTTATTGTGGAATTTATTTGTGACATTGACATATTGGAATAAAAAATGAAAGTTCTTTTTATATGTAAAATTCGAATATTAAAATATAAAAATAAAATATAATTAGTTAACATTACATAAAGCCAATATTACTAATTTGATTACAAAAAAAATATTTAAAAAAATGTTTCGAACTTTTGATATAAGTATATTTATAGAATAGAAAAAAAAATAAGTCACACACAATATAAAAAAAAATACATACAAAACAGTACTTACAAGGATATGGCAGATTATCTTGAGACGTTCCTTTAGCAGCGAAAACAAAATTAAACACAAAATTAGTACAAAATGTAAAACATTGTTAAAGTGTAAAAACTATATTTTTTTACAATTTTTTTCTTTACAATTTATGATTTAATGTCAATAAACTTTGACAATGAATTACATTTATGGCAAGATGTAATTTTGTCAGTCAGTCGTTTGAGAATGAAAGTCTTTTAAAAGGAAATTATTCTAGGTATGTATCTTATACTTAAAGTTAACTTTTTCCAGAATACTCTTAACTATCTTTCGATTTACAATGAAATATTTGAACACATACTAAAACTACATATTAACCAACAATATCAAAATAGTAATTACAGCTAGTGAGATAAATGCGTCATAAATCTAATAAAACTGGAGAAAGTAAAAAAATACAGATAAACTAATACAAAAAAAAATATTAAAATGAATTATTAATCTGTACCATACTGATATCTTTAAATAAAAAAAAGTCTATTGTAGCCAAATGCTTCAAGAGTAAAAAGAAAATGGCGTCCACACTGGTCAGAATTAATTTAACCTAAAAACTAACTTAGACTAACAAAAATAAGTCTTTTTTATTTCTTTTTTTTTAACTTAAGATGTAAAATCAAATCCATGGAACTTTATGTAACTTATTTATATACAACGCTCAGGGACGAGTATAAATTTACAAAAAAATAATAAGTTTCAAATTTCAAATTCAAAAAGAAAAAACAATGTTGTAAAAAAATTACAAAATGCAATCGCGAGGAATGTTAACTACAGTACAATCAATGATATGTAATCGTATGGCTTGACAACGGTGAGTCGTGTCAGAAATATGTGTTATGTTTCAGGACATACACAATTTTTTTTTATCTTAGTTTAAAAAACTTTATTATCTATATAGGGTAAAAAACCAGAGAGTTTAGTTGTTTTGTAGTTTGTGACAATGATTGCCCGTTAAAAAATACAATTAGTTAAATTTAAATTATTTCAATTGTTTATTATTTGTATGGTCATGTGATTATTTTAATATTAAAACAGACGCGAGAGCAATTTAAAAAAAAACGCGAAAGCAATTTTCCTAAGGATTTACTTGAAAGTTTATCGGATTTTTGTTGTATATTTCAATACTTTCGCATGAATGTGGCTAAATTAGAACTGTTTTTTTATTTTAATAGAAATCTATGTAAAATTTTCAATTCTAACAATTATTTTAGTTATAGGTAATATTTTCTTGAAGGTTTTGATTTTGTTTATATTACATCCTTAACGTTACATAATTTTGGACTAAAACGTTTGAAGCCGTAGAAGTAAGAAAAGTTCGTCAGTGTATAAGAAAAAGGCAATAAGCATTTATTAACTCGCATATACAACGCCTTTGCAATCTTCAAATAGGCAATATCTAAAAAGTTTACCCAACATTCCAAAAAAAAACTACTCGTCCCTTAACAATTGCGTTGTTTCCGAAGACAGGTTACCAGCGACAGCCAAGAGACCGGCCAGGCTGTTCGAGCGTATGCTCTTAAGGAAGTTCCTCTTGGGGTCGGGTTTGGGGCCGCGAGGTGCGGCGTCGAACACGGTGTCGTAGTGGTGCGGCACCAGCTCGGGACCGAGGTCCTGCCGGAACAGAGGGCAGAGGAAGAAGCGGTTCTTGCGAGGCTCCGTGACGTCGAGCAGGTCGTCGTGGCTGCCGCTCCTCTTTTTCGCGATGTCGGATTTCGGAGTGCGAACTTGAGATTTCGATTTGCGCGGTTTACGTTTCGTTTCGTCGGTGTTTATCGGTATTACCCCTGTACGGCGGGTTTTGGTTATGTTTTGTCTTTTTTTTACTAAGTATGTCTTGTTTTAGTTATAGATTAAATCTAGAGAATACACAAAATGTGATGATAATAAAGAAATTCAATAGCAAAATGTTTTTTTTTGTCTTAAATTTTTAAGTAAAAAGTAAGCCTACGAGAAATGTAAAATCCCAATATAAATCTACAAAATATTACTTAATACTTAAGTCATATAATCATTTTTTTTAAATTAAAATTGACCTTGAAATGTTATTGCTATTTTATTGCTTTTTAAATTTTTACAAAATAATATATTCATTACTTATTAAAATTTATAGTTATAGTTTACTTTATAAGTAAAACAAGACTTCCATTGATTGTGTTGTTTCACATTATCAAACAAATATTAAAAAATACAAACATACGAGTACATTACATTTTCATCATGGATGAATTGCTTGTGTTATACATGTTGTGTTATGTGTCATACATTCAAGAAAAAAAAACATGTAAAATTACAAATTAATTAGTGAAATTCTAACTTTGCTAAAAGTACTTGAGTTAATAAATGAAATGAGGTGGGTTCTTAAAAATTTAATATATTACTTCTTGTTCTTTAGTTTTCCTATTAAGGTAGTTTAAAGGCTGTCTGGCAATGTTAGAACTTCACATTAGAAAGAGGAATTATACAAATAATATTTATTGAGTGTGAGAGAGAATCGAATATTTCGTGTAAATCTTTCTAGAATAAAGTAATTTTGAGTTAATTTTATTAAGAGTTAAGATTCCTTCAATATTGTTAAAATTAGAACCAAATTAGTGAAATTAAATTTAGTCTAAAGCAATAAAGTAAAGTGTAAAAGAATGTATATTTTTTTAAAATTCAACATGTATATTGCGCACCTATAATCACAGAAAGTACCTAGTGTTATAATATTCTATTCTCTATTATTTGAGAGTATAAATTGATGTTTATAGTGTACAAGTGGCTGCCCCGAAGTTGATTGCGCAAATTTGATTTTAGGTTTTTTTGATTATTTTCATTCATTCTACATATTCATGTGCACTGCCATTTGACAGTTATGTGTGCGTGTGTGTGTGTGCGTTACCAATGTACGATTGTGTTTATCAATTTATCAGTTAGTATGTATGTCTGTGTTTGTTACCTGCATGCGCGGCGGGGGGGGGCGGGGGGGGGGGGGGGGGGGGGGGGGGGG